>JAQGBQ010000085.1:0-44024 GCA_034698485.1 Vertagopus arboreus
TCACTTTAATCGCTAATTACAGTTAGGTTAACCGTAAAATTAAGATAAACTTAATACCCTATAATTTAGCACTAATTTATATTTAAAACGACACTAAAAACTAGTTACAAAGCCTCCGGAAACGAAAGTAAAAGAGAGTTTTCCGGAGAGTAAGAAAACAGGACCTGTCACCACCGAAGCCAGCAGTCGAGTCTAATGTTTGTTATTTATAAATGAGAACAAATCGATGCTTTTATATTTCTTGTTATCAATTTATTTACACTTTAATTTAACAATATACATAAGTCTACCGTAATTTAGGTTGTTGCATGTTTTAATTCACTTTTATCCATGAATGTGGCATAAAAATTTGATTACGATTCGATTGAAAGCCACCATCACGTTAAGAATCTACAGACACTAGACAGAGTGGACTTCTACGTTTGTTGATACAGACTGATTAAATAATAATTTCTACGATTTATACTTGTCCTCGAGCCAGCAGTCGGGGAACATCTTCCTCACTTCGACACCAATATCCTTCTCGGTCCGCTTTCAAGGTATTATCAAGCTTGTAGTGCATGGCATTACCTTGTCGCTTATTAGGGATATCAGGGAAAAGGTTATATCCCTTCATCGCTGCATGTTTACAAACAACTCCAGTAAGTCCAACCAATACTCCTGTTACTATCCCAGTTTGAATATTTCTCGCTATAAATATTTTAAAAAAACAACTTAGTTAAAAATATATTGCTTTCTTTTTGTATAAGACTATTAGTGTATCTTACAATGCTTTCCAAGAACTGAACCGACTGCCATTCCAGCCCAGAAATGGTTATGAAGATCTGTCTTTCCTCGAAGGCCAGCCAGCATGTTTACAGCAGCACAATAGGTTACGCCCCCACCGATAAAAGGTACTGACCACCACTTGATCCTAGCTAGAGCTGTAGGAATACCACCCTGCAAATAAATAAATTATATCGTAACGATTTCGAAATTCAAAAGCTTTCAAAATCAGTGACCATAATATTATGCTTTGTTTAACCTGATGTGGCATTAAAACGATATCCCACATGGAGAAGAAGCCAGTAGCCAAAACGGTGTATCGTGAAATATAGGCCGTCTTTGTTATGAAGTTTTCATCGTCTTTTCCTTGGAAGAAGGTAATTAATCTTGGCCATCTTCTCTTTGGATCGTACATCCGTCGGGTGATAGGACCGAATTCCCACACCATTTTTGAGCCGTGTCCTTACACTCGCCCCTTAGCTTACCAATAGCTGCAAAAACGAAATTAACATAACATATTTTAAACTACTTCGGTGAAAGTCGACAGAAGTCTAATAAGATATGACCACGACTAACTGAATATAAGAAACAAATCAAATTAAATCAATGCAACAAAACCTTAGTGTAATTTGATTTTGAAACGGTAAAAATAATAACCTTACCTTTCCAATTTCGAAAGCACAACGGCGAAAGATTTTGTTTTTCAAGTTTTCTGAATCCAAAGATTTGCCAATTTGTGTTTCACCGGGTGAAAGCAAGCAGCACATGACAGTTCAAGGAGGGACTGAGTTTTATAAATTAAGTAAAATTTTGCAAATTGATTGCAATTCGGTTTCACTCAGCTTTTTAATTGTTCCTTGATCTCAATATTCTCAGAAGGAACCATTTGTGTAATGTTTTCATTTAGTTAATAGTATTGTCAATTGTTTAATTGTTAAATTCAAATCCAGTGGATTTTGTATTCCTAGTCCCAGCCCAGTGCACACTCTGCAATGCAGTTTTAATTTTTAATACATTGCACATTACACCTTTGTTTTAAATTTGAAATCAATAGTTGACAGTTGGTTTTAATTTTTTGATTAGTCATTGTCCAATTAACTAGTCCAATTAATGCATCTTCAACCTTATAAGTCCGGTTTTCCTAATTAATTAGCAATCAGTCAGTCAGTAGATTGCTAATAATCTCAATTGGAATATTCGAGGTCGGCCAGTACATTAAACTTATCTTTGAGAAAATCATTATGAGCTAATTTCCTTGTTGGGAAAGTTGAGCTGACTCAGCTCAACAAGAAACTAAAGTAAATTCAGACTTCAAACCCGGAGAGATTTAGTTAAACGAAGAGGGGGACATGGCCGGAAGTAGTACCAGAAGTCACGGAAAAGGATGGACGGAGTTGTTCCCTACCCGATGGTCTTTCGTCATTTTTATCCTTTATATGGGCTTGTTTATAAACCAAGGTTCGTCATTTTTTGCATAATGTATAACAATCTACATTAGTAAAATAACACTTAATTTAAATAATAAAATCTTCTTGGTCTAGGAATCCTAGTCACTGCCTCCCAGACTAATCAAGGCTACAATTACAACACAGTTGTGGCCGTATTGCTTACAGAGGTTATCAAGCTTTTCGTCAGCGCTGGGATCTTTGTTCAAAGGTGATTTTAAAAATTTAATTGAATTAAACTAGTTTTATCATCTTTGCATCAAGTTACAAGCATGTGGGACTGATATTGATTTTTATATTCTTAACTCAAAGAAGCGTTTTTTAGCCCGAGCCAGGGCTTATGTACCCATCATGTCTGTGTGTCTGTGTGTCTGTGTGTCTGTGTGTCTGTGTGTCGGCACGATAACTCTCTTCAAACTTGTCCAATCGATTTGAAATTTGGTACACATTTGTATTGGGTCAATACAAAGGCTAAGTTCGAAGATGGGCAAAATCGGTTGATGGGTTGACCCGTGGGGGTTAAAAATTGGTATAGTTGCTATGGGATTTCAACTAACTTTTGACAACCGTTTTAAGAAAGATGTACAAACTTAAAATTTGGAATATGGGTAGCTTATGATTACTAAATATGAAATAGAAAGTTAGATTTCTAAAATTTTGTTCAGAGTGACCCTATGGGGTAGCCACCACGGGTTTTTATAAAGTTGGCCAAGAAAGCTGAAATTTTGTATTATGTTTACTTATAGTGCCTAACTAATGGAAACGAGATGATATTTAGATAAATGTTACTCAAAACGAACATACAGGGGTACCCGCACGGGTTTTAATTGTTGGGTTTGAAAATTAAAATTTTGCATGATTACTGGTTAACCTGTCTAAATTATAGAAGCAAGTTAGATTTGTAAATAAAATCAAATAGTGACTATACAAGTTAGTCTAACAAATCTTTAAAAGTTGGTTTAAAAGCCACGTTTGTATCAAATTCTGGCTCGGGCTATGCAAATCTGTACTGGAGGTTTTTCATTATTTTAATATTTAATAATTTGCATGCAGAGTTAGTTTTATCTTTAATAAAAGTAGGAATGCATATTTAGTTAGCCTTGTTTTTTTTAGCTTGCATCTGTGTGTAGATTAAACTGAGTTTTTGTTTACATGCAAGTATTTCTACTAATCGAGATTCTTCAATCTCTTTGTCTCTTTCTAGTGTTTATAAACAGTCTAACGGTTTGATGTTCGACGACACTTCATGGTCTCATGTTTCGTCGTCGTCAAAGAATAAGACGTCTGAATCTCTTTCTTCTTCTTCTTTTATCTCTAGAATTTGTGCCAGAGGTGTTGCATCTGTCGTTAACTATAAGTGTAGATTTTTAAACGGTTGTTTTACTCTTATTAGACACTCTACGGTCGTATTCTTTACGGAGCTAAAGCTGAACGGACGAGGTATGATGCTTTACTAATATTTAAAATATAACGCTTCATAATGTATTAAATGGACTCTGAATAATATCCTTCATTTATTTGCTAGTGTTCTTGCTCTATTTCATTCCGGCGGGGCTGTACTGTTTGTACAATAACTTGGCTTACACAAATCTAATCAACTTTGATCCGACCTCTTATTTTCTTCTGTTGCAACTTCGCGTTGTGGTAACTGGAATCATTTTTCAAGTAAGAGTTTGTTTTTTGCAAAACTACTAAATAAAATCAAAGTTAACAGGATACATTGTTATATTTCAGATACTGTTTAATAAAAGACTTAGCAAGTACCAGTGGATCAGCTTGATGCTTCTTACCGTTGGATGTATGGTGAAGCAAGTCAATTTTACTTCCTTTTTTGGATCGGATGAACCCACAGGAGTTCAGAACGACGTTACCAAATCTCCACAAAGCAAGGACCTCGGGTTTTTACAGAATCCAGTTGGAATCATACTAATATTTATTCAGGTTGGAAAATATGTATTTTAAATATACATTATACATTTTAGATTTATTTTAGAACAGAAATAAAAACAAATTTTTTTGTGTGTGTAAATAAAGGTTTTGTGTTCATCGTCTGCTGGAGTTTATAACGAATTTCTGTTGAAACGTCCACCGACGGCAAAGAATCAGAAGCCATTGCCTGTATTGATTCAAAATGTGTGCCTTTACGTGGACTCGATCATTTGCAACCTGAGTTTACTTATCCTGCAAGGCAATTTAGTTGCTGCTATGAATTTTGAATCTTTGAAGTTGATCTTCAATACGCCAATAATATTAGCTGTGGTGCTCAACAATGCCGCTATTGGAATCGTCACAAGCTTCTTTCTCTCTCAACTTAATTCAATTCTCAAAACCTTTGCATCTGCTCTCGAATTGATGTTTACGGCTGTTTTATGCTGGATCATCTTTGGAATTCCGATTTACCAAAATACCATTATTGCTATTGTTATTGTTACCATTGCCATATTACTATATTCTAAAGAACCGGTGCACAATCCTGTACAACCAAACCAAGTTTCTTGTCCTAAAGATGAGGAAGATATGCAAAAGATGTTGGACGAAGGGTTGGAAGTTTGATCTGAAATCTCAAATGTTAATCTTACCTGTTTCATATCGTGTCAAACACATGTTATGCTTATAAAGTAAAATCTTTACATAATTCCATTATTACTTAAACTTACAAATGTAAACCTAAACTAGTATTATAGTAATTATCAATTTATGCTAACTGCCGTGGAGCCAAATCTTTCAAATAGGTATAGCCACAGCATCAAAGTCATATAATGTCACATTCCAACTTTCCTATTACCAAATGTTCGTCTGTGATGTTAACCTTACTTATCTAGTTCCTTAGCAGGGCACCTTTCACCAATAATCGTGCTAGTTTGTCCATATATTTTAAAAGAATAATTATTTTATGTTACCAATTTAATATTTCCTGTGGAGAGTACTTTACTACTTTATGCATTCGAATTGAGTCTCAATGTTGTCTTAATGTTTTAAAATTTTAAATGTTGAATAGTTTTAAGATGATTTGATTTTATGTTTAGTATGACAAAATTAAAATATTACATACCTCAGAAATAATTTCTACTATGAATTGATTTACAAAGCATCCATCATTAAAATAACGCCCATAAAAATAGAAAGAAAGAGTTTGTAGATAACAATTTCATACCGCTTTATTCATATTTAATTGAAAGCAGATAAATAGAACAATTAATACACAAATTTAAATGCAAAGTTATAGAAGGGATTCCGCAAACTGAAGAGCCTCGTTTTCTGATAAGAACAATGGGTTGCCGACCGGATTCTCTAATAAAACTGTAGCTTTGGATCCTTTCTTTTCCAAATTTAAAAACCTGACAAGAAAAATATGAATTAGTATATTGTATGAATTAACGAGTTTTATGTACCACTTTTTAAAAATACCTGACAGATGGTCCATTCTTGACTACAACTTTGGGAGATGCATCTTCCGGCTTACAAACATAAAGCGTATTCTTGTTCAAAGAATCAGGATTTATTTTATCAATGTTTTTTCCACTTTCGTCGCAAACTCGAAACGATATTCCATGTAAACTGAATAAGGACTCGACCTGAACAAAAATCAACAGTATTCTATTAGTAATGCATACAAAAGCTACTAAAATAAAAATAATCAAATCTCTTACCGCAGATTTTAATTCATCGACTGTGATTATTGCCTTCCCGATCGGATTCTCAAGCAGAATAGTTCCATTCCTTCCCAATGATGCATTTCCTGGTTTCAAAGTTTCGTTCAGAACAACATTTCCGTATCTACAGAATGGTGTGCCGACAATTTGAATGTTCGTAGAATCTCCCACACTTGCAGCCTTGAAGATCGATACAGCCAACTTGCTCTCTTTGATCTAAATCAAAAACACATGTTTATTTCATTTGATTCTAATGATGATTAATCTTTGGGAACACTTATTTTACTTCAAAATCTTCTTGAATTAGGAAACTCATATCCGAAGGGGCATCAGAGAACGGCAAAACCTTTGCTTTCACTGCAGTTTGAATATATTCAGAAAATTCTTCGGTGATCCGTTTTAAACTTGAATCAGCAGTGAGGTAAACGGTAACTTTGTCTGTGGGTACTAGATGAGCCTTTTTCCTCAGTTTCTGAATACGATTTATAATCTCACGAGCAATTCCTTCATCCTGGATATAAAAAGAGAATATTTTAAACTCCATGTAACTTTTAAAACTAGCAATTAAACAGTTCAAATAAATGATGTTTTACCTGCATGCTTTGGTCAGCTTTAGTGTTTAGAATAACTAAAACTGGGCCATCGCAAGCCGCTTCAAGGTCTTGCGAGTTGCTTCCACCAACATCGTACGAAATAAAAAGCTCATCTGAGGTAATCCAGTGACCACAAACTTCCACACCTTTTTTTTCTAGACACGTTTCGATTTCAGCATCGCTCAAAGACTGAAAGTTTTTAAAAACACATCAACATTTTATACTTTGCTTAAGATATAAGTGTGAACTTTTCGTCAACGTTATTGAGAAACATACTTTAATTTTATTGGCGATATTTTTAAACTCGGTTTTAAACTTTGCCCCAAGAAGTTGATGATTCGGCTGAGCCATTAAGTGAATATCATATGCAGCTTTGTTGGAGCTAAGGGTCATCTTCCTCACATTTAGCTCTTCTAAAATGTAATTTTCTAATCCTTTGATATTTTTCAAGTACTCTTCTTTCGCATGGACTACAATAATTTCTGGCAAAGGAAACTACAGAGAGAATAATAGTACATTTAGTTTAAAACTTTAAAATACCTTGAATTACGGATAATTTTTAATTTTAAAACACTGCGTACTTTAACCGGTAAAGTTCGTCGATCTCTGGCAATTCGTCCCAATTCAATCACTTTCTGCATTCCTTCAACAGTAGTCTCTACAACTTCATCAATCAGCCATTTTCTATAAATATAGTTATGAAAGTTACTTTAACTCTCGATTCTAGTTTATTATTATACAAATAGATTGCATTTGGTTGCTCAAACTTACTGTTCTTCGGGTACCATCAAATAATGAATACTTTCGTCATGCTTTTCAGACTTTTTTGTAACCTTTCGGAGGTTTTGGTACAAATGTTCTGTAATGAATGGTGTGAACGGTGCCATCAGCCTTGTTAATGTGAACAATACTATGAAGAAAACTTCTAAGGCTTTATAACAGTCTTCTTTGTCAGTTTCCCCCTGGATATAAATAAACCAATAATTTAATTACAAGTCTATAATTTCAGTACTACAATTTGAATGTTTGCTATGAACTAACCTTTAACCTTCTTCTGTTTAGTCTCACATACCAGTTGGTGAGCTGGTCAATAAACTTTATCAACATCGGGACAACAGTGTACAAGCGGTACGCTGCCATTTCTTGCTTGACCCAAGAAATTAAAGACTGTGTCGCTGATAGCACCCATCTGTCCATAATATTCCATTCTGTCTTATCAGTCTCTTCCGATCCTTCAAGTACAGCAGAGAACTGGAGATCCACTCCGTCTTCTTTAGAAACACGGATAACGTTTTGGACGAAAAATCGATAGGCATTGTACCTATCAAGAGGAAATCAATCATCGATTTATAAAATATATTTTTTAATTAGCTACAAAACTTGATTTTTCGGGATTGTAAAAAATTGTCCTACTTCGAAGTTAATTTAGTTAATAAATGAATCAACTAAACAGCAACTCCTATAGCAGTATTAATTTGGTCCATCGCGAAACTGAAGCACCATTGTGCGGTAAATCAGCATTATAAATGGACCCTAATAATTATTTTGCACCGACTGGGATATGAACCCAGACCACTTAAAAAACCTTTTACGCGGAGCAAACCACAACTGGGCCAACTGGTCACTTATAAAATAGCTCTTTGATAAAAGGTACACTAATACTCATCAGTAACTTACCAAGGAAGGAAAACATCTTTCAATAAATCTCGAACTCCATCTTCCTTAAACTTAAGACTCTCAGCCCGGACGACAGGGGAGTTGATAAGGTACAGACGAAGAGCATCGGCACCATACTTGTTCACAACTTCCATAGGATCCGGATAGTTCTTTTTACTTTTTGACATCTTCTGTCCATCAGTGGCCAACACAAGCCCATTTACAACCAAGTTTTTGAATGGAGCTTTGTCAAAAATCAAAGTGGAGATGACAAGTAACGTGTAAAACCAACCACGAGTTTGATCAACACCCTCAGCAATGAAATCGGCTGGAAAGCTTTCTTCAAACTCTTCTGCAAATTGTAAAACATTAGTTTTACTATCATTGTATCAAAAGAGGTTTAGATATAATCAAATAACAAACTTTTCTTTTCAAATGGATAATGGTTTTGGGCATAAGGCATCGATCCAGATTCAAACCAACAGTCAAATACTTCTGGAACTCTTCTCAGAGGAGGATTGCCTGGAATTCTGGATGGAATTGTGATATCATCAACACTGAAACGCATAAGAAATTATTTAAATCACTGTACTGTCAAAAAAGTTATAATAAATAGTTTTTTTAAAATTAAAAATTACAATTCGCGATGTAAATCTGTTGGGGCTGGCTTCCCAGTTAAAAACTCAAGTTCTTCCCGTGATCCAACACAGACCACTTCTTCATAGTCCTCTGACACCCAAATCGGAATAGGAGTTCCCCAATAGCGACTTCTGCTCACTGCCCAATCTCTAGCATCTCGCAACCAATTACCAAACCGCTTTTCTTTCACAAAATCAGGAACCCTAAAAAAGTTACAATTCGGGATTTATACTTTAATTCCAAAGTATATAATATGATTTTACTGTTTTGAGATATACCAATGGGAGTCAGCACAGTTTCGAAGAAGTGCAGCTCTGGAACCTTCGACCCGAATAAACCAAGAGGGAACTGCTCGATATATGAGCGGAGTATCAGATCGCCAGCAGAACGGATAGCTATGTTTTATTGTGCTAGCATTAACAACTCTTCCGTTCTTTTTAAGATGTGCAGTAATGTTCTTATCAGCATCCTAATGAAAATAAATATACTCTTTTTACATTAAATTTGTCAAACATTAGCTAAGCTTACAACACTAATAGCAGACAACTCACTTTGACGTATTGTCCCACAAAATCTTTCACCGGTAAAATAAATCTTCCTTTCGCATCAATAGGACACATTGGCTTTTGTTCTGCTGATACAATTCCTGCAGCTTTACACACCCTATGAAAAAATTCAGGCCTCGTAAAAATGCAAAATTAAAACTTAATACTTCATTTTTTACTTTGACCACTTACCTAAAATCGTCAGCACCAAAATACGGCGCTTGGTGAACAATCCCTACACCAGAATCTTGTGTCACATAATCATCTGTAAGTACCCTAAATGCTCCTTTCTCCTTGTACTGTAAATAAATAATTTAAAAACCGACATTACATTTCTGTCATAAACAGTTTTTAGTATAATATTTCGCACCTCAATGTAATAGTCAAATAGTGGCTCATATTCCTCTCCTTTCAGTTTTGCTCCAGGAAACTTTGATCCAATAATTTTGTATTCTTCTGGTTTTTTGAACAACGCTTCCAACCTGGAAGAATTTTTGTGTTTATTTATATTGTTACTATTTGTTACATGATAATTCAAGTTATTTGGATTTATTATCAGATGAGTACACAACAAAAGTTCATTCATATTATTTCAAATACATAAGTCGCAAGTTATGTAAAGGATAGTATTATAAAAACAAATACACCAAAATTCATATGAAAGTATCTTAGCCGACGGCTCTTTTAAATCAGTACAAAATTAAGCCTTAAATATGAAATGTAACATGCGCTGATTCAGATGGATGTTAGACTTTTGAACTCTCAAAATAATTTAAATTTTGCTGCAAATGCTAAAATAAATATATTTCATAACTAAATCATCTTCGCTTAAATGCGTATCTGTAAATTCTCCACCTCCATTAAATATTCTAAAATTAAGATTTTGATACTAAATTATTCGAAATACGATAAATAATGGATTCAGCGGGCCCCTCTTCATCGAAAGAAGCCGTCGGCTAAGATACTTTCATATGAATTTTGGTGTATTTGTTTTTATAATACTATCCTTTACATAACTTGTGACTTATGTATTTGAAATAATATGAATGAACTTTGTTGTGTGTACTCATCTGATAATAAATCCAAATAACTTGAATCATCATGTAACAATGTAAATAAACAATTATTTATGAACACAAAAAATCTACCAACCTTGCCTCCATGAGGATGTACTGTTTTCCCGTGGACACTTCTGAAAGATTAGTCAGGGTCATAAATGAGACTAGGCTAAGCGCAATTAAAGAGATAGGTACTTATAATAGTCTATTTTAACGTACCTTCAACATGAACGTAGAAAAATTCAGGGTGAACACACAAAGCAACGTTACTGGGAAGGGTCCATGGAGTTGTCGTCCAAGCAAGAAGTGATACGCCCTTTTTTGATTTCATTGGGAAGTTTACAATAACTGTAACACGAAAAATAATTGATGTAAAATTAAATTAAAATTTCGGTTTTTAAGATTAGTAAACAATTAGTATGTTACCTGCAGGGTCAACCACGTCTTTATAGTTCTGTTGAACCTCAAAATTGGACAATGGTGTGCAACAAGCAGTAGAATAGGGCATGACCAAATGACCCCTGTAGACAAGAGCTCTATTCCAAAGCTCCTTAAAAATAAACCAAATCGATTCCATGTAGCTTGTGTACATCGTCTTGTAATCATTCTTGAAATCTATTTTTTAAAAGTAAACAATAGAATAATATATCGTCATCCTATATAGATAATCAAGTAATAATTTTATTATTTTACTAACCAATCCATCTGCCAAGACGTCCAATAACAGTCTCCCACTCAGAAGAATATCGCATCACAATCTTCCTGCACTCGTCATTGTAAGCTTTGATCCCCATTTTGGCTACATCTTCCGGTCCAGTGATGCCCAGCATCTTATCAATCTACAATTCCCAAAGCCTATTTTTTAATCTGTCTAATTTTTTTCTTATTTATAAAGGATAAATCCGAAATCTCAGACTTTAAAGTATCGCCATACTAATCAGATATATGCTTGTCTAAATTGTAACATCATAGAATAGTAATAGTAATTATTAAAATAATGGACAATAAATTAAAGATTTAACCTCAAATTCAACTGGGAGACCGTGACAATCCCATCCAAATCTTCGTTCTACATGATGCCCAGTCTGATGTGCGTATCGAGTCACGATGTCTTTAATGGTACCCGCAAGAATGTGACCATAATGAGGCAGTCCTGTGGCAAAGGGTGGTCCATCATAGAAAGAGTATCGTGGTTTTCCTTTCGATTGCTTCAAGCAGGACTGGAAAGCGTCGATTCGTTTCCAAAGCTCTATGATTTTGTCCTCTTCCTTTGCAAAGTTAATTGACTCCGAGACTTGCTCTATAGTTGCCTGATTAAATTCAAACATTGTATTATTCGCATTGTACAAATTAAATAAACAAACTTGAATTAAATTGATGATATTTTGATAAGTTTTTTAAAATTTAACATATTGAACAGAACCAACCTTAGCAGGCCCACTCATTTTGAAATAGGTTTTCGAAATCCAACGATGATTTTGATTATTTTTGATCTGTCAACACAAAATGAAAATAAAATATTGAATTAACTGAATTCAATTAACTGAATTACTGACATTGATCGATCGTCAATCGCCAATCAAATTAATACAATGTGCTTACCTTCACCCACGTTCAACTTCTTTCCGTATGGAAAGATCGGTTAACACTAACAATAATTTTTAATAACACAAGATGAGAGCTTATCAAATATCAACGTCAGCCGGCTAACATCAGGCATGCTTCTGCTAACTAACAGATCACATTCTGTAATTTCCGCACAAAATTGCTTCAGCTTTTACTCAAGAACTGCGGTGGTGCTGCTAGTCTATTTTCAAGAACGAGACTTTCCAAATCCGCCCCACTGAAATCATTTCATCAGCATAAATATTATTATTATGAACGATAATGCAATGTTACTAAGAAATATTATTATTGTGGAGAAAAAATAAAATTCATAGTGTTTAGATAACTAGTTCATCTCAATTGAATGCAAATAAACTCAAGAAATTAAATTTAACATAGATTACCATTTAAAGAAAATAATAATATTTAAATTCAGTCATTATTCACATACAACTTGTAAATATTTGTGAAATAGGCTCAAATAGATAGCTTACATCAAACTAAAAGAAAGGTATGGGAAAATTGAGACAACTAAAGTTCTCAAAACAACGTCTCATTTTGCCTCTTCAAGTTGCTTGGATACATGACCAAAACAAAAGGTCAGAAATCGACGTAAACAAAATAAAAATTGAGAAAATTGAAGTTATATGAAAGTGAACATAAAATCGATATGGTTATCGAAATACGCAATTAAATATCTGAAGAAAGTTTTGAAGGTTTATTAGCATAGGACGAAACTGATCAAAGAAAGTAGATGATGAAGCAATTAGATTTGTATACTAGTTCCTCTTTTCTAATTCTAATACTTGCAAACACTTTGGTAAAGTGTGACGTTGGAGAAGATCTTTCGATAATATATCAAGAGCCTCAAGTCTGTAACTTACAACAAAATGAAACATTTTCATGGACAAGTCTTAGCTGTGTGAAATGTCAATGGAAGAATGAAAACAATCCTGACTGTAACTACAAAAATATTACACCAATTTCATCTTTCAGATTACATCTCTTTCTACAGTTAAATAAAATTGTATTTGGGCTGACAGAAATTATTTCTTTATGTAGATTGCCCTTGTCCTTTAAGGCATCGATTAAGACCAGAATCTTCAACCGTGGGAGAAAGATGCTTAAAATGTCCTGAAAACTCGAGCGTCAAAGATGGAATTTATTGCATTACTTGTGGAGAGCTTAATCCTTATAATTCTTCAATTGGGAAATGTCAACCATGTCCATCCGGGTTTATCGAAGGTGAGATTTTTCAGACAGAGCATAATGAAATTAGATGTGAAACTTAAAGTCTGAAAATTATAATTATTTATAGCTCCTTATAATGATGATGGATCACCAAAAGATGAAATTGAGTGCATCAAATGTGCCGAGGGTTATCAACCCTCGCCTTCCGGTCGAAAATGTGTTCCATGTCATTCATCTTTCATCGCAGGTGTCAATGGGACATGTCGATGCCCGGAAATATCTCATAGTATTTTTGGAGGAGTCTGCTTCCTGAATTCTGAGCTAACGGATCCAACATTCGACCGGAAATCGGCTTACAAACTCGAATATGAAACTTCGAAATCAGAGTCACCAGTCCTTAGGGATAATCTCGTGGCTGCTTTTTACTTGTGCAAGGTTTGACCCCTACTTACTCTAAATTCGTAATATACTGCATAGAATAATGAAATTAAATATATTATATTTGCAGGGGAAACAAAACCAAACGGCTTGTCAAATGCTTGCAAATATGTGCACATTAAATCTGCATTCATACGGAGAAGAATGGACAGCTTGTCGACTGTATCGAGCTGCTCTACCAGGATCGGTGACTCATCCCCCGAGTCATATTCCAAAGATATATTATTCTGATGTAGAAGCCCCCTCCGTTCTTATCAGGGCTACAACTATCCCTCATATTCACAACACGGACTTTTCTAGTTCCGCTTCGGATATTAATATCACTTTGGCCAGGTTCTCCTTTGATGGTCATTTCTTGGGGTTGTCTGAGCTTGAGGATTTACTTCCTTGTCGAGAGTCAAAACTTATCCTTCAAGCTGGAAGGAAGTTTGGAACCACTTTTAAAGCAAGCTGTTCCGTCGGGATTCAAGACCTTTGGAAAGCATTTCAAACAAGAATGGAATTTGTTGATTCGTATGTCAGCTATGAAGATAAAGTCAAGGGAAAGCAACTATATCCGGTTCCAATCAAAATCCAGAGTTTCAAGAGGAATGGAATTCTAGTTAACACGGTTTGTCTAGTTTTAATTTGTATGATTAGTATAATTTCATTTATGTAATTTAAAATGTTTTGTGCTTAGATGGATGACAAATATCAGTGGCAGTTAGTACGGCGATTTTTCTTTGTGGACACTATTGGATCTGTTGATCTAAATTCAGAAAAACAAGATGAACTATCAATGTCCCCCAAAATTGTCCGTTACATTTCAAGCGTTCATGTTAGGTATGTTATTTTTTTTATATAAGGAAACCAAAACTTCGAATCTTGACTTATAGTTTTTACTTTTAACTTTTTTTATATGTAGCGTCCAACTGCAGAATAGTAAAGATGCCGGAAAGATTTATGTTCCACTATTGACACTAACATTTTCTGAGATAGATCGGGAACAATTTCTACGGAATGAAATAGTCCAATTCGATTACTCGGTTGCGTACTACATGGATATGTCTAGATCTATTGAGGATGTTAAGGTTTTTTTCCTACATTTGAAACCATGATAAAATAAAATTCAAAAAGTTAAAAAGTAATTTTTGCTCTTTTTAGATCTCAGTCGGTGTCCTTAGTGCTTTGGCCGTTCTTTGGAGTGCAATTCAGGCATGGAGTTGGAACAGAAGAAGTGGTCAAGCAGAAATTGATATTGGGACCATAATTAATCTACTTCTAACATCTTGTGGAAATCTCGCAGATGCCTTTTTTATCGTTTGTTTCTCCACGGCATTGTTTTGGTTTGTGTTTTTCAAGAAGCAGGTTGCAGTCCACGTGTTTCTTCCGGATGTTTATCAAGAGACGCTTATACGAGATCTTTTAATTTCGGCATTTTCTCTTAAGGTACATATACATAAATTATAGAACATAGAGCTTTAGATATTAAAGATATTTATCATCTTAATATAACTTTTTAAAATTTTAATTTGCTCAAGATTGTTGAGATAGGCCAGTTAATTGTGAGACAATCCAACATCGACATTTTTTTCGTGGATTGGGAAAGACCGAAAGTGAAAAGCAACATAAATCATCCAAGCGCTCAACGTCAACCCGATGTGTCACGGGGTGATACGTTGAACAAAGTTGATAAAGCCGGTGGGGAGGAAAGTGTAAGTATTTGGAGAACTTACTTCATAGCAAATGAGTGGAATGAGATACAGACGACAAGAAAAATACACATGTCAACGCAAATCATTGCGTCAATATTCTTTCTTGAAGTCATTAGATTCAAGTTCTGGGGACTAAATTGGCCTAATGGGGATTTAAATCCAGACCCTAACATAATTCAACACATACCTTACAGTACATCGGCTCGATTTGTAGTAGTAACCTTAGTGTTTGGGGTACTTGGAATCTTACAATGGATCTATCGAATCGGATTTTACGAGAGGTACTTTGAGAATGAAATTCAAGACTTTGTTGATCTTTGTACTCTTGGGAACATTAGTGTGTTCATTTTATCGGCAAAACAACACGGATATTACATCCACGGACGGTAGGCGTTCATTTTAATTGTTTATTGCTCCTCTAAAGAAAAAATATATATATAAATTTTATACATTGTATATAATTTTGCAGTTCCGTGCATGGATTCGCAGATACCGATATGCAAACCATGATTGATCAATTACATCGAGAAGAGGAAGATCTCTGTGGACGACGGGGACTGGTACCTCAAACAGATCAACAAACATTTCTCATTTCCGTGCCAAGTACTTTCCGTTCAGTTTACAATCAAGTCCTTCAACCCCTTTATGCGGTATGCTTCTTTATCTTTGACATATTAAATGCATGGAATTCAGTGTACAATTTTATTTATTTTGCAGAGTACAATTTCAAATACAGCTCTGCTATCGAAGGGTAGACAATTAACAGGAATAAACAAGTCAACTACAGGATCCGCAAAGCCAACAGCAAATATGCTCAACCTCAGCATCCATGCTTATCATTCCATGAATAGGTTTCTTACAGCCTTTTTGGAGCATGCATTGAGTGACTTGGATTACGATGTCACTAATAAAACATTCTTTGAAGCCACATTTGACATGGAATTCAATGAAGTTGCTGGGGACCGAGCTGTATTCTATAATGGTACATGAAACATATCCAGCAATTAAGTTGAACTCAATATATATATATGTAGCATGTTATACTAACTAATGAATGTCAATGTTTTTTAAGATGATGGACACTCGTTTGATTCTGTCCTGTTCTATGGACATGAACGGACACTTTTCTTATTCAATCTGTACACATTCATATTCGTCGATATTCTGTCTCACAACTACGTACTCGCTGCAGTTTGTGTCTTTTTAACTGACTTGGTAAGAATTTTCTTATCGAATATGTAGTATTTTTTTTATACAAAACGAAGGTCGAATGTGCAATCAAACCTTAACCTGCTTTTTCCATATTTGTTTAACAGGTTTTGAAGGCATTAAGAAATTGGCTGGGGAAAAAGAATCTTGCAAGAAAAACCCTCATTGACAGCCGATTTCTCATTTAGATAGTCTTTCACTTTGTTTACTTTTTTAATTATTTGGTGATAAATCTATTTGCATATGTATTATTTAACTAACTAAACTAAACTAATATCTGTGTATTTTTGCATGAATAAATATCATATTTACATAAGTAAAATAAGCGTATGCCGTTGCTGTTCTAATGTTAATTTTAATTATTCCGCACAAACTAATTTTTTTTATGAACGTGGACTATGAAAGGAAAAAAAATTACTGCGGAGTAATATTAATATGTCCATAATATTTCTCAAGGTATTCATTTAGTTGTAAGTTGTTAGGCTTTTAATAGTCATATATAGTGTCCTCAATTTCGTTTCAATTTGTCTGTTTCTTTTGGACGATAAAATCCATAAAAATATCTCAAAACTTTTAAAATTGTTCTTAACATAATCCAAAGTAATACTAAACTCCCAATAATAGCAATTATTACATCGATTGAGTAGTACTGAAGAATATTCATTGATCTGGCTCCAGAGCGTAGGTGTTTGGCTCCGTTGTGTCGCAACACATACTCTGTCCAATATACTGCCCGTTGCAGTGGGTCTGTTTCGCGATCTCGAAATATTTTAGACATCGTTTTCATATTTTCCGTGAATCTGTGTTAAAAAATGTCTAATTTTTTTTAATTTAAAAAAAACATAGCTTTAACATTTTTTTTAATTGTTTACGTATTATTGTTGAGAATCAACGTAATAGCTCCATACAAATTCTTCTCTGTTATATGGTTTAGATCTAAAGCGATTCCAGCTCCAAAGTCTGTAATTTTTCTCATGTTAAGGTTTTGATCAATTCCAACTGGGATTCCTAGAAGCGGAACCGAATGGTAAACGGCTACTCCAACCAAATTACAGTTATTATTATTTTTTTTTTATTTATTTTTGGCATTTTTTGTGATATGATTATTTTTGTAAACATGTTTTGTACAATTACCTTCTTGCATACTAAGTAAGCCACCGTGGGTTATAAAGAGCTTTGTGGAAGGATGGCCTGAAAATAACTTTTGTCAGTCTGTGTTATTATCTGTTGCTATATTGTACATTGAGATATTCTAATAATGTTAATTACCAAGTAGATCTTGTTGATTTAGCCATGATACGAGTTTCACGTTTGGAGGGACAGTTATTGGAGATGATGGATTCGACTCCATTTTCCATATAACTCGATGAGGTAAGCGAGAGAAAACTTGTTTAAACGTCTCTAAGGTCTGCGGAGGCATATCGTGAGACTTTATTATTGACCCCAAACTGAAATAGATTACTCCTTCCTTTGCACCGGAAACAAACGCTTCGAGTTCCTAAAAGACAATGAAATAATAATTATTCATTTGATAAAAATTCATGATTTTTGTTGTCGATGGTTCTGACTTTTTGTAACTTTTCAGCCGGTCTACAATGAATTCCGCCTATTTCCACTACATCAGGTAATAGAGGTCTAGGATAATTTAAAGAAAAGTGACTATTCATCAAAATTAAAGCTGTATTGCTCAAGATTGCTCGAATACCCGGTATATCCTGACCTAGATATTTTCTATAAACCTTTTCAAAATCTGGAAGCATTTTAAGATTTACAAATATTCTTGCGAGAATAAAACCACAAAAATTTCTAATTCGCTCAGAAAAGGTCATCAGATCGGAATAATCTGTGAGAGTCAACGGGACTAACGCTGGCGGTAGATAATTTCCAACCGTTTCGGAAATGTATGAGGGGGCTGGCGTCGACGTAACCACAATAAACGGGATCTGCAACTTATACAAATAACCGTAGAAGCAATCATTTAGAAATCCGTTGACTATAATAAGATCAAACTGATTGGTCATAATTGCTTGAAACTCTGAATTTTGAAACACTTTGTGGCAAAATCGTATCACATAGTCAAAGGACCACCGGGCCTTTGTCTTAACTGGTTCCAAAGGGCTTGGGAAATGTTGGATGAATTCTTTGAAAGGTATTGGCGATATTTGACGGACATTCTTTTTTGTTGAATTCCAGTTGCTTATTACATCGATTGTGTGGCCCTTAGCGGCCAGCTCGTTAATAAATGGTTCCAAGATGTTCATATGACTTTGGGTTGAAAGTGGACTTAGAAATAATATTCGGTCCCCTGAGGAAATTTGACACGCAAGGGTTATCAATATCGGTACTAACCAACCCGTTTTCATATTGACCTTTGTCATCATCATCCAATAATTATCTTTAGAGTCCCCGATTAATTCTGAAAGAAAGAGACTTTAAATTCTTTCGAGGGCCTTTAGACGCAATAATTGTGAATTAGTACCGAGCCCTTTGCTTTATCGTTTGCCACACTTATTTTATGGAACTGAACTAGAACATGTTCGAAAGCTTGGTCAAGTAATTATTAATTGTATGGAAACAAAATGGAGGGTCTAGAGAAGCTATGTACGAAGTTAGCAATGGGTAATTCACTTATCCTTACGACATGATACCAATTGTCTACATTATCTGCGAGTCTTTACGAAATGATTTCATTGGAGAAGGACATGGCTCTTACATGTGCAAATTGTTATAGCAGTCGCATAGGCGGCGTAAATGTAAATTGGATTCATGCAATATTTGTTCCAGAAAAAGATTTATCTATTCATAACTGCTTTTTAGATGACATGTATAAACATCCGTCATCAGTGATCAACAATTTGTTGGTATAATAAATTATGAGTAAAACGGAACGAGACACAAGTTGGTCTTGAGACAAGAATTTTTTGTGCCCTTTAATTGATTAATTCTTTTGGCTCATGGGTCGTGAGGTTCATTGCTGAATTATTTGACAACATTTCGATACTACATTTACATTCCGTATATCAATGTACATTTTGTTTTGCTTGTTAAAGGAGTGGCTCTTATCATTTTCTTACATTTCCAGAGACAGTCAGAACCAAATATAGGTAACTTTAAGTGATTTAAAAAAGTAAATACAAGGTATCTAATAATAGTATAATTTATTAAAGATCAATAATATAATATGAATATTGAATGATACTTTTAGTTGAATCAAAGTTAAGGGACCCAACAGGTACAACAGGTTTCCTTTGTTCAGTCAGTCTTTGATTATTACAAGTCGAGTTCACAAGGTTCTCAAGTTTGCCCGTTCTTTGATTTTGGCTTATAACTTTATAACTTTCTGTAAAGAATATATAATAATCAAACGTACAAAATATGCGTGTAAAATATTATTAGAATGAAATCAATGCTGCCAAATAATTGTCATTCAAATTTATTTTCATTTACGATGATGACACATAACATTTTCTGTTGGCCAATCTCTAACCGGACTGGTTTTCAAACTTTAAGAAAACTTTATTATAACGTCGACATATATTCCGAGGATATGAAGTTGAATCAGTCGAAATAAGGTCTTAACTAAATTAAGAAACGGTTATTTTTGTACTCAAAAAATTATATCTGGATTAAATTCCGAATACCGGATGTTGTCATCCAAAATCTTGAGCATGTATCCCAACCTCCATAATGGCTATCAAGTATTTCATAATCCAATATTTTGTAGAATCTTAAGAAACGTTAGATTACATGCACTCATAACCCTTCTCAACTGCTAAGACAAAAACATGTTGAACTAGATACTATGATAGATAGTATGTAAACTAGATAGTATGTAATTGTAAATGTAAAAAAATTAATGGCTTCCATTAAGTTTTATCTATTTCCAGGCTCCAGTTCATAGTCGAGTAATACGCATTATGTTATTTCCTGAAAATGCGTTGTAGTTAGAGTTATGTGGAAATTTTAATGGTACAACAACACATGGATTATATTATAACTTTCTTTTGCTTATTGACACCGTTAAATGTAATGTTGTTGCATAATGGTTCACGTTACCTTTGGAAATTGGAATGTTAAAGACCTTTTCTGTCAATTCTGGTTTGCTCCTTACCCCAATCTAAATTATAACACAGATTTGTGCATTTAACTGAAGTCCTTAAAATGGGCTTATGAATTTAATTAATTACCAATATTTTTTAAAGATTACCAACTTTCATAAACTTTTAATCTAAAAGTTAACGTAAACTGAATTAAATTTTTTTGAATAGTATTAAAAATTTATTTGAACAAATTACAGTAATTTAGTGCAGAATTACGCAAGATATATATGCTAGGAACTAGGAAGTACTGAACTGAACTCACAAGTGTTTTTGTTAATTTTTTTTATATCACAAATCATGGCTTATCTGCTAATTATGGTTAATATTTGTATAATATGGTAATATCATGTTGGAGATAATCGGAATACATGTCCCATTTAGTTTACTTATCTATTTATATTCACTTACAATTTTTTAGGGAAACACTCGGTTGGTGATCTGAAGTCTGATCAACTTTTTATTATTGAAGCGCATTAATTTTGATAACTTTATAATTAGGAATATGATAAAATTTACACTTTTCCTGTCTCTGTATGAATGAACAGCAAAATAACAAAGATAATTATGCAACTGCATATGTTATATGGTTTTAGAAATCAGGTAGTTTTTTGCATTTATGTAGACAACTTTTTATCTATACATTTTAGTACAAATGCAAATATTAAATTATTGTTGTTTGGATTGAGAAATATTTTAAAAATTGTCCATTGCAGTAATCAATATTATCATATTGATTTTCGGTGTATTTTAACTTAAAATGAAAATACATCAATGGATTTAGATTTGTTTAAACTTGATTTTAAAACAACGTATGAAATTAATTGTATAGCTCAGACTATTTTTTATGTTATAATTATATTGTCCATATAATCTTTGACATATTTTTATTGTGCTAATTTTCTCATCCGTTGTATTTCATTTATATATAATTATTATTGATTCAGTTATATTATAAGTTGAATTTTAAGTTACAGTCGAGTGTTCTCTTCTTCTTCATCTACCTCAGGAATCATTGAATGATGAGGATTATTATGATCTGTGTTTAACAAAGATAACCAGAAGTATTATAATTACCATATTTTATTAAATATATTGAAATTAAATATGTACCTTCGTCATGACGGTGATGGTGATGAGTTGCAGGTAATATTTCTTTAGGCATCTTAGCATCAGCACGATGAGGTTTTTTATGGTTTGCTAAAGTTAAACATATAAAAAACGGATGAATTTCAAATTAATTTATTTTTGAGGTTATCCAAGTAAACTGTAATTTATGATTACGATCATTTGGATCACGTTCACGGTGATGGTGGCCTTCTCGGTGATGATGATGCCTTCGTTGATTTTGAACTAAAACTTCCTCAACCGAACTCTTTTTCTTAAGGGCAGACGTAAGGATTTTCTCCGTTTTGGCTTGAATTTGCTCTTTGGCGTCGATACCTTTTACAGGTGGTACTGTCTTGGCATTCGAAGATTGTTGGGGTGGGGCGAAAGAAACTCCTTGATAATTATTTGGCATATTTTTGACTGCCCTGAATCTTGGTAGGTTAGGTTTCCAAAGTGTAACATCACGTTCACGGTCCTCCACAGTTGTATCTTTAGTTTAATAATTGTAATGTTCATAAATCAACAACTTTTTTTCTTTCAAAATATCTGTATAAAAATGTTTATACCTGAACATTGAATTTGCTTCAAGGCATTCATAAGCGGGTGCGTGTTCTTGCCAGCTTCCGCTTCCAAAAGCATATGCGTCAATGCATAAGTGATCACTTCGGTGACGATTTGATCGGCAGTGATTCTTACGAGCCGTGCTTGTTCATCGGGTTGATCTCTTATCTCTGAGTCTGACATACCTCCGTCCGTTTGTCGAGCCCACTGTTCCACTAGCAAATTCAGAAATAATTAGATTTTATTTAAATATTTTTTAAATGTTAACTTTTTATTAAAATATGCTGGAATAAAGAGGACTAAGCCTACAGTTTCTAAGTCGGTAGCAAATTAAACAGTTGAGTAGTGGCAATTGAAAATCGATTCGACACAATTAGTATATCTATTATAATAGACATGGATTGATAACTGACATGATAAAATTGATGATTACTGATGAACACATAGTTGCAGATTTTCGATATCTCAAAATGCATCGATAAGATAGAGGAATTTGCATAATACATATATTTGAAGAGATAATTCATTATATTTATAAGGACGGTAAATGTTTTTGACGACATTTACCCATTTCTTTTCGCTTGAGTCTCATCTTGACTAAATGTTCCGGTTCGGAAGCTTGGGCTTGGTTGACTTCCTTTTTGCGAGACTTGTTTCGATTTCTTTCCCGTTGGATTATCAAACGCTCCAAATTATCCGAATCTACAACGGAGGGGGCAACTGAACTTGACTCGCTCAGGCCATGCATTTCGTCCCAAATCTGCTTGGCATTTTCCCCTTGAGATTTTCTTAGACGAGATGCTTTTGCTTTCTTTTCTGCCACTTCTTGCTGTAGTTTTAAAAGTCTTCGACGCTCTGCATCTTCAGAACCTTTCTCTTGCCATTCTTTCTGAAGCTTTTCTAATTTCTCTTGAGCGATGCGTTTTCGTTCTTTTTCTGCTTCAGCGTCCGTTGACACTCGACCCCGATTGACTGCCCCTGCAGGTTGACCACTACTGTCCTTCCTTTCTTCGAAAGATTTCTTTTTCTCGGCAAAATCGAAACTTCCTATTCTTTTGCCATTATCTGTGAATGCTGAACCAGTTTCGTCAACATATCCTATGACTGTTTTGCCGTCTTCTGCTAAGATTTTAAAATCGTCACCAGCAACACCAATCAATTTTCCATTACCGTCTAAAATTTGTCCATCTTCAAACTTGAGCTCTTCAGCCCTCTTCAAAGATTCTTTCTTTTCCAGTACTTTTTCTTCAAAAGTTTTGGTCTTCTCGCTGTGATCAAATGTTCCTAATATTTGTCCATTGGCTGTATACACCGCTCCAGTTGTATCGACAGATCCTACAACAGTTTTACCGTCATCGGCTAATATCGTACCATCTTTATCTGCAGTGCCAATAACCGCTCCTTTAAAGTCAAAGATTTTGCCATTTTCTATTTTTAGTTCTGGTACCCCTTTAACGTTCCAAATGTGCTCCATTTCTGATGATGCTGTTGTAGTATCTTTTAAGCCGAAGTCTCCTAAAATTGTCCCATTAGTTTTGAAAGCGGTTCCAGTTTCGTCAATGTACCCAATTACTGTTTTCCCGTCTCGTCCTAAGATTTTAAAATCTTTTCCAGCCAACCCGACTATTTTCCCAGTAAAATCTAAAATTTTACCATCTTTCACACTAAGATCTCCAGGACTCTTTACTGTCCAAATGCTTTCTAGTTGCTTGGATTTTGTCATTTCAGGTGAACCCAAATTACCCAAAGTTGTTCCATCAGTTTTAAAAGCCGTTCCAGTCTTGTCGATATATCCTATTACCGTTTTTCCATCTTGGGCTAAAATCGTTGAATCTTTACCAGACAGACCAAGAACTTTCCCACTAGAATCAAGAATTTTCCCATCTTTGAGATTTAGCTCAGGTCCCTTTGGCGTCCAAATGTTTGCAACTTGTTCAGATTTCGTCACCTGTGGCAGGCCAACTTTCCCTAACATTGTACCGTCTTCTTTAAACGCAGTTCCAGTTTTATCTACGAATCCAATTGATGTCTTTCCATCTGGAGCCATGATTTTGAAATCTTTTCCAGCAATACCAACAAGTTTTCCAGTACTGTCCAAGATTTTTCCATCCTCGATATTTAAATCTTTGGCCAATTTCTTTTCACCAACATTAATTTGGCCCAACTTTTTTCCATCATTTGTAAACATCTTTCCAGTTTTATCCACAGTTCCTATAACCGTTTCCCCGTCTTCAGCCAAAATTGTAAAGTTTTTGCCAGTGATGCCAACAACTTTCCCCAAATTGTCCCGAATTTTTCCATCTCGAACTTTCATATCTCCAGTAGATATCACGACATTCACAGCGGCTTCACTTATACCAAATCGTCCAAGCAATATTGTGCCATCCATTGTGAACGCTGCACCAGATTTATCTACAAATCCTATTACGGTTTTTCCGTCTTCAGCCAAAATCTTAAAATCTTGTCCAGCAAACCCGACAATTTTTCCATTAAAGTCTAAAATCTTTCCATCTTGAAGTTCAAGTTCCCCAGCAACTTTTTTCCTGGTTTCCTTGACCTGTTGTCCTGGTCGTCCTTTAGCAGTACTTGCTTTCAACTTTTCTAATTGTTGCATGCGAGTTTCTGATTTCTTCGGTACAGATTTTTCTTGTTGTTCCTTGTTCCATTTGATCTGCCAATCTTCCTCTGGTTTTTCATCTTTGTCTTCGACAACGAGATTTTTATCTTCGTCATTTACAACTATGGGAATTTCGTCTTTTTCAGCAACCACAGGATTTTCAGCCCGGAATTTACGGGACCATGTTGGCTCGTAGTTTCCTGAAGTTTCATCATCATCTTCAACAATCTCAGGTTCCGGTTCCAAGTCCCCGTCTGCAATCTCCCCATGATACCATTTGTACCATTCACTCTTCTTTCCTCTATTTTCCCAATCTTGTTTCTCCTGTCGAAGCTGTTCTCTACTTTCTTGCAATCTGGCAAGCCTTTCTTTTTCTTCTGTAGCTGTCTCGTTAACTTGTCTTGGGTGTTTTTTTCTGATTTCTTCTCCTTTCTCGAATCTTACGGATGAAGTGCCTTGAATTTGGTCAGAAACATGCTGAGATTTTTCATTTTGTTCTTCTTGGATTGAAGTCATTTGTTGCTTTTTCTCAGATTCATCGCTTCGTTTTATTTGTGAGTCTTCATGCAGTTTTACTGATTTTTTATCCGAGACTCGCTTTTGCTCGGTTTCGGGATGTTTTAGAGACGCCTGAGAGAGTGAAAGAATTTCAGATTGTACTGTACCTTTAAGTTCACCCTTGACATTGGCTTTGACATTCACTTGGCTCTTGTTATTCACTTCTTCAGGTTTCTTTCTCTTATTAATATCGAATTTTCCCAACATGGTTCCATCATCTGTATAAGCTGTTCCGGTTTTATCGACAAATCCGATGACAGTTTTCCCATCCTCGGCTAGAATTGTAAAGTTTTTTCCAGCCATTCCAACCAATTTCCCTTTGAGATCTAGGATTTTTCCATTTTCGAGACTCAGCTTTCCTGGACCCTTTACAGTTCGTTTCTTTTCTTTTTCTTCTTTATCATGCCTTACCACAGCTCTAATTGCTTTCAGGCGTTCTAATCGTTCCTTTTCCTCAGTTTTATCAGTTTCACGCAATGCTTGATCTCCCTTCTCACTATGATGAGATAAAATAGATACAGCAGAGATTGGTCGACTGCGTCCACTGTGTGAAGGATTTGGGGATGGATGAGCAGATCTTGACGCTTGAGAACTAGCATTTGACAGCGTATGATGCGTCCTTGGATGATATGGTTTATCTAGTTGACCCTGTGCATGTGCCACTGTATGTTCCTTCTGACCTTCGCCCAAATGCAAGGTCTTAACTTCAGCTAAAGCTTTCTGTTTTGCTGCTTTTATTTCATCTTCTTGTTTCAAATAGGTTTCTCTAACTTCATTTACGTCAGCCGGATCTGCAAAGTCCACCTGACTATCTTGATCGGATCCTTCGCCTTCTCCTTCAGATGTTGGTTGATGTTCTGAATCGGGGTTGGATAAAACGATATCGGTCAATTAAAGTTATATATCAATACTATATAAATGTAATCTGAAATAAATATCACCTTTGGTTTGAGTCATGGCTGTAGTATATTTTGATGGAGCTACTACTGCATTGGTAACTATATCTTCAGCATCGTTCATTGTATCATGTAGGACATCCAGGACAATACTTTTTGCAGATGCGATTGTTTCAACAGAAAGACCGGGGATAGACATTTCCTTGACTTTCTTCGTGGCTAATTTGATGACACTTTCAACAAATTGTAATGCATCTGGAACCAATGCATTTGTTGTTGCTTCTGCATCCTCGCAAACTTCGTCCACTAATTGCACGAATTCCGGCTGTTGTTTAAATATCGTTTCCAGATCTAACTCTCCCAAAGCAAGCAAAGAGGCAATTGGCATGACATTTTCCATGAATTCCTCAGCACAATCTTGCATATGCTGGACTTGCTCGGGAGAAACTTCCTCTTTGATATATTTTTGAAGCTCTTGAATATCATTCAAGATTTCCGTTGTCCTTCTCAGCTCGTCTAGCAAAGCATTGGCTACGCTAGTCGAAAATTCTAATCGCTCTTCTGATGTCATTACGCCAAGTTCATCATAAGCTCTTCCCAATGCATCTCTGAAACTGTCAGCGATAGGTTTTCCATACCTTCTTGAATCAGGGGGACTGAATACTGATTCCATAATGTCTTCAATCAGCGTTGAAACCGTTTTATCCCTGACCACAACATTTCGAACAATGTACTCGACAGTTGGGGCATTCAGAAGAGACAAATCTTCTTCCTCGCTTTCGACTAATTCCTCCTCGTCGTCGTCAACAACTCCATTTGGAACTATACGGACTTCACAGGTGCATGGAATCAATGCATTTTTGTTATTTTTAAGAAGAACATAATTAAAGCCTTCTTGCTTGCAGAACTTTTCAAATGTCAGTAGGTCGTATGTTTTTCCACAAGAGACTTTACTTCTCAAGTAAGATTCGAAGGGAGGAATTCTCATAAGTGCTCGAAGCATGTTTGGTTTTGGAATTTGAAGAAGTTCTCTGATTTTTGCAGTTACTTTCTATATAAATGAAACATTCTTAAAATAAGTAATGAAACACAATCATAAATATTGTAATACAAACCATCATTTCGGTTAGGTCTGACATGCCCATTCGATTGAGGACAGAACAGTCAATGGTAATAAGTCGTCTACCGCTAACACGGTTTAACAAAAATGCTTCCTAAAGTTAACATCATAACGTATATACTATGGGAATTAATAAGAACCCTTAAATTGTATGTCAATATTAAATTGAACCTTCAGATACGGGAACCCAGATTCACTTGCCCATTCTGCAGTTTGCTCAACGGACCACTTCATACAAATCGGTGCATCCGGATCGTCCTGGTAAACTGGCTTTTTCCCAGCAAGGTTTGGTCTAGCTCGGATAACAACCTTACGAAGTTCTCTGTTGGATTCATCATGAATATTAAAATAGCTTTCAGTTTAAAAAATTATAATAATTTTCTTTTACTTTTCAGACAAGTATTCAATAGTAGTCTTCTTTTTGACAAGTTGGACCAAATATTCCAGCCAAGCCGCTCTGTCCTTTGGGATCAAATATTGCCTTCGTTTCTTGTCAGGTTGCTTAAAAGCTAGATATGCCATTAACATTGTCGCCGCTTTGGTGTTGACTGCCTCTGGGGATTCGTCCACTGTAATCGGCGTTTCCTGCATTTCTTGTTTGGAAGATACCTCTGTGACATAACTTGAAACCGCTTGCTTGAACATCTTTTTATATGTATAAGATTGACCAAACAACTCACAAAATTATAGTTTCATGCAAAATGCTGATATTCTGGATGAGAAAAATGCACAATAAAATAAAAGAACGAATGTATTTGCATTATGCCATTTTATTTCGAAAAGGTTGCAAATTTATTTACTGTCAGAAGATAAGTGAATTTATGCACAACTATAGCGACGATTTTCGAAAGATGTATTCTATTCGGACTTTTTATTTTGCATGACAATTTCTTCGCCATGTAAATAACTTTGTACGGCGGATATGAAACTAAATATGGTAAAAATGGTGTAACAGATTATTACTAAAATGCTAATCAATGCTAATAGGAAAATAGGAAACCAAACATCTAAAAGTCGACGTTGATACCAAGTTTGGTTTATCGCAAACGGTTTCAGGGTGTTTGTGTCATCATGGCGTAACACATACTCTATCCACCAAATCGCCAGATCTAACGGCTTCATTGGACGGTCCTTGAATTTCTTGGATAGTTTTCTCATGTTGTCAATAAGCCTATTAAAATATTGGATAATGTTTATAAAGCCCATGAATTTTAAATATGGATAACTAAGAATGCTTACCTTTTATTGTGGAATAATTGATCTAGAGCATTTTGTAAGTGTTCTGCTGTTAGATTTATAATGTCGAGTCGCACGCCGTAGCCCATTCTATCTATCATTTCGGCATTATAATCCTGGTCTCCGAATACTGTGCAAAAAACATTACTTACATAAAAATACTCAGAATAAATTGTACAAAAAGTAATTGTCGTACCTGGGAGGACTATAAGAGGTACTGAATGATAAATAGCTTCTTGAATACTATGTGAACCTGAAGTACATATGAATCCTCGAATCCGTGGATGTGCTATATACAATGAGATTTGTAAAAATGTATAATATATATAGATAACAACAAATGTAAAATAAATTCTAACCAAGAATGTCTTGTTGTGGAACAAAGCTTTTGGAATAAATGTTGGACGGGAGAACGGTAATAGAGTCTTTGTCTTCATTCAATTGCATTATGACACGGCTGCTTAATTTTCCTAATGTGGTCATCAGCACATTTTTGGCAAAAGGATCCACGGATAGATTGGTACTTCCAAAACTAACGTATATGAAATCATTATCCCCAATAAAATTGGCAATATCCTAAAATAAATAAAGTGCCTATTTACTTGAATGCATAATGCTTATATAGTCTAAATAATTTGATGTTTATAACAGTACTAACCTTTGGAAGTGGTTTGTTTTTATCCGAAATATGCATTCCACTAACAGGAATAATAAATGGAGGTAAAGACCTGGCAAATTCATGAGAAAAATGAGAATTGACCAATACCAAACTAATATTCTTTTCGATATCTCTCATCTCAGGTAGTTCATACTCCTTTAAATAAAGTTTAAATAGTTTCTCATGTTGTAGAAAGAAATGTACATCTCTAAAGATATGCCATCGGATTCTTCGCATTGTATTTCTAAGCCTTTGGAAATAAGTCATGTCTTGAGGAAAGTGTCGCTGCATATCCGGAATCCAGGATTCTTCACCCCCAAATCCAAAGGCATCTGCCTGCCACATTAATAAAGACGAAGAGCCTAAGAGTATTAACTTTGCTCCAAATATATTCGAGAAACCCATACCACAGTCATTGATGAAGGAGTCGAGAATAACTAAATCAAATTTCGATACTTTCACCCATTCGATAATTTCTTTGTCTTTTAGAATGGCTTCACAAACTAAAATCATATCAATTTGTATAAGATCCCAATAGACTTGATGAAGATTTTCTTGCCGTAACTTTAAGGAATCTTTGTACATTACGGGATTTCCATATTTTTTAACTGCACGTTTTATCGAAACTTCTTTCACACTCGGGTGACTAACTACTTCTCCAGGATGCATAGAAAGGAATGTTACAGTATGACCTCGATTACTGAGTTCTGTCACTAAAGGATAAGTAGCAATTCGATTGCCTAAAGAGGCTGTCCCCATGTAAAATAAAATGTTTGCAGAGTATGAGAGGTGAACAAAGCCTAAGAAAATTACAAGATACTTACTAAACTCGACTGGAAATATAAAAACTTTCATTTTGAAACTGGAATTTTTTTTAAATTAAAGTAAATCAATAATATTGAGAAACTGAAAGAATAAAATCTAAATTCTAAAGCAATCCTTACGATCTTTTGAAAAAATTCCCATCTGACCAAATTATTTTGCTGCAGGGCAATAATAATAGCAATACAGAAAAAAAACCTGTTTTCCAGAGACTAATATTTCATGAGTATGAACAAAGACACGCAAGTGAGCATTAAATATAAACATGATATACAATGGATACTGAAGAATACATAAAGGACAATTTTATTAGCTGAAGTTAAGTCCTTTAGATTTCTACAACTTTATATTACTGTACGTATGTCAATTATATGGAAAATTAAAAATTGTGAATTTAACTGCTTATATGATTGAAATCGAATTAATGAATGTCAGTAAACTTTGTAAATCTAAAAACTCGTTTCGACAAAAGAAACGGTAGAGCCACTAGGACAAGAAATAAAATAAATTAAACGGAGAATTCTGAAGTAAGCGCTTATCATACAACTGATTGTAATTAGTCTAAATTGCCCGCATTGGGACCAGGTTTTCCCAATCGAATCAATTGAATTCTACGTGGTGTTTTTGAGGAAGATGACGAAACCGGTGAGCTAGGACAATTCTGATCTGTGACTATTGGCGATTCTGCCTGTGGAACATCCGGAACATTGCCAGACGAGGTAGAAAGCGTAGGTACAACATTTGAAGATTGCACCGAATTATTCTCCGGTGCAATCGTCCGGTCAGAAGATTGCAAAATCACAGCAGGTTGATCCAATAGTCTTCGACATTTTATCGGTGCAGTAGATAGTCTGTGAAGTTCTTCTGGGCTTACGCCTTCCTGTGGTCGCTTTACGCCCCGGTTCATCCCAGAAATTAATGTTACGAGTGGTGACATGGGTTTTACATTGGACGAAACAACTCGTACAGGGGCAGGAGGTGTCATAGGGTAAATTCGAGGAGCAGCAGTTGTTTGTTTTACTTCTGTATCACCCGGATTTGAATCATCATCATCGATTACAATAACTTCGGGTGTCGCTTTAGTACCACTGACATTATTCATATTTCCTGTGCTGGAACAGGGCAGTTCTTTCTTGTCTTGTGACTTTTCTGTCTTCACTCCAGATTTTTCCTCAGGCTTTGGTGTCTTTTTGATCCACCTGTCTAATGTTGTGCGTTGAGGTGTTGCCTTCGGCCTTGGTGGAGTCTCCACAACTACATCTTTGATTACTACAGGTTCATCCTCCACTTTTGCTATAGTGAATTAATATAAAATATATATACAACAAATGGTGATATGTTTCTTTAAATGAACTTGCAAAATATTAAAAATTACCGGCTGGAACTGCTGGAACATCTACGGCACTGCTGACAGGGCTGGTTACTTTGGCTTTCGATACTCTTTTTTTCTTTCCAGTTTTAGCTTTTGGTTTATCTTCTTTCTTTTCCTTTTCTGCGTCCTTCACAGCGGGGGAGACTTTCGAGACTTTAGCTTTAGGGGCCTTCTTTCTCACAGCTTTGACCTTAGGTTCTGGTGGAAGAATTGAAAAACAATCTTTAGTCAGCGCTGGAAAGTCATCCATTCGAAATGGGCTGCCTAATTCTCCTTCACCAAACGTGATTATAGAGCAATAGCCGTCAGTTGATGATGCTATTAAAGCTCTTCCGTTGGTTGTCCATGAAATGTCTGTGATTCTTGTGAAATGAACGTTTCGAATTACTGCCAGTGGCTGAACTGATGCCGTGTCCCCAATAATTACTTTAATTATACAATAAAAATCAACGTTAGTACCCAGGATTTCTCATATTCTTCTATTTAAAACTTGAAACTTACTCGTGTCATTGGTAGCCACTGCATAAACCAATCGATATGGCATTTTCATGATACTTTTCGTCTCGTTTTTTGAATGAGCTAGTTTTCCAACGCAAGCAAAAGTTCGCTCATTTTTCTTTGGGTTGGCAAAGTCGTCATCTGAAAATATAAATTATTCGTTCCTTGTTTTTTATAGTCTTGTTAGCTTATTAGTTATTATATCGACAAAACTGGTAAAAGTTGTAAAACTTACCATATGCATAAGGCTTCCGAATGGTTTCGAAGTAAACTGGACAAAACCGACTAGCAATGGAATAAGATGTACCAGTAGGAATCAATGCACACGGAGTAGTCCATGAATTTCGACAAAACAAAACAACTGCGTTATTATTTGCAACAGGTTTTTCAATGCCTCCTTTCTTCCTTGACTTTTTCTCTTTCACTTTTTTCTCAAGATCTTCATTGTCAGCGGCGTTCTGAGACGGAGGTAGCATCCCACCAGGTACCATTAAAAGTTCTCCTTTTGGAGAGAAACTTAGTCGTCGGCAAAAGGTCGGCAGAGACTCGTCTTGAAATAAACGATTGACATAATTAGCGGGTGTCTTCTTTTTACCAACTACCACATCGTCTTTGCCAGCAGTAGCCTCATTCTTGGGAAGGTTTTCTTTCTCTTCAACTTCTTGCAATTCATTGATCCAAAGATCTGGATATTTCAGTGCTTTGTGGGAAACTTTTCCAGTTTTGATGTCAAAAAATCGAAGGGTTCTGTAGGTTAATCACATACTCTTAGTTTAATTTTTTATCACATTATTGAACTATAGTTATTTAAATAATTAAATATTACCTGTCAATACACATTGTACCAATAAGCTCATGGAGAGGATCATAGTTGACTCCGTGAACAAATCCTGTGTGTTCTTTCTCAGACCAAATATGTATAGATGTTCCCTATTGAAAGACATTGCCATAATCAATTAAATCAAGTCCCATTATTCAGAATGTCAGAATAAATAGATTCATATCTGAACATACTTTTTTAACATCCCACAGAACTGCTGAATTATCAATGGACCCAGATACCAAAAAGTTTCCATCCGGAGACCAACTCAAATCCGAAACATCTTCAATATGCTTCCGCAATGATTTCTCAAAGAGCCAGGTTTCATCTGTACCAGTCGCCGACTTTCCTTCCTTTTTCCAAATTATCACATAGGCATCTAGAACCAAAAAAATTAATAATATTAATATTTATCTGCAATACTAAAACATCAAAAGGATGATTAAATTACCATCACCACCAGAAGCAATGTAATTTCCATCAGGACTAAACCGAACCACGTTAATGGGTTTTTCATGTCTCTTGAGCTCAGCAACGCAGGTTAACTCCGGTTTGAGTGTATCTGGAGCAGCAAGACGCCAAACCTAAAGTAGTTCCAGCCCAATTAAATTAATTATTAACTTCATTTGTTTAATTTTGTTTATTTAATTAATGAATAAATAAAGTTTGTTATTACCAAAAGCTGACTATTTCCACCACCCGTAGCAAGTCGATAAAATCCCTCCTCAGCATTACAGGATGGATCACAGTCTACGGATAACACGGGGTCCCTGCTGTGCCAGGTTATCTGTGGTACTATCACCCTCATACTTCAAACCTATTACAAACAAAGAATGGAAAAATAAAAGATCAACGTTTAAAAATCATAGGAAAGCCCAGTATAGTTATTTGCTATGTTTGTACTGCCAAAATTATTCGATTTCTGAGTGTTTACCTGTGAATTTTGTTGTTACCTTTTAGTTGTCCCCGCTGTCAACTTTCTGTCACAAAGTTTCTGAGTTTGTTGATCACAGAACTCCAATATCTACTATCTGTTGAATAATAAATATAGATTAACTGCATTTATTTACAAATTAACTGTAAATACATTAAAACAACAGACTTACCTTCTGTGACCTCCGTTTGATCCTTCTGCAACGAGGAGAAAGCACAAACTGATCGAGTACAGAGTGAAAGACAAAGAAATTCAGGAAAGCGGGAGAAACTTTTTACCGCTTTGATAAAAGTCCCAAAATTACGCTCTATTTTCAAATCAAATTTTTTTCTGAATGTTTTGCAATTTGTAATTTAGTAATTTTTGTTGTAAAATTGTAAATTTAATTGTAATTTGTATTTTTTAGAATTTTAAATTGAAAACAGGAAGATGTTGGATCTTCAGATATGTCAGTCGATAACTGGCTTGATTGAAAGGTTGGCCACAACAGGAAGGGAGGAGATTGATCGAAAAACTTTCAAAGAACTCGTCGGATTTGCAGGGTAAGTTAAACGTTTTACATTTTACAATTCAATTAGCTAATTTTGACAAAAGGTTCATAGCTATATTATGTTTGTTGTGTTGTTAGACAATCTGAGGAATACCTGAAATTTTGTCTGGAAAGATTATTTCAACACCTTGAGCAGAAACACTCAGAAATTCGATACGGAACTTTTCTAATTATGGAGGAGTTGTTTAAGAGATCACATTGTTTTCGGGAACTATTGTTAGATGACTTTCATATTTTCTTGGAACTTACTGTGGAGAGCAACTCATGTAAATTGCTACCACCTCCTCTTCACATAGCCAAGAAATTGAAGCAAAGGGTTCTTCAAGCGATTCACAAGTGGTACTCACAGTTTGGAGATGACCACAAACGACTGGCGTTGAGCTATAACTTTTTAAAACATAATTTAAAGGTAGAATATTCTTTTAAATTGTTGGATATTTTAAGGGCAGTGTATGTAATCTTGGAATCTCTCCACTTTCAGGTCGATTTTGAAGATGCTCTAAAGAGAAATGCAAATGAGTTGAGTACAGAGCGAAAGGAGCAAGAACGACAAGCAAAATTTGTAGCCAAGAAAGTGGACGCTATGAAGTCAGAGTTGGAGGAAAATTTGGATGATATTTCAAGAATAGTTACAGAAGTGAATAACTGTTTCTGCCTCCTGGTTCCAAAACCAGAAAATTTGTTTGGAGAATCATCGGTAAATGAAACAGAAAATGAATTACATGAAAAACTGGATTTTAGAGAACATGGACTTCAAGGTCCAAGTGGTTCCATTGCTATTCATCTAAATGAACATGTTGGCCGAATAAAAAGGACTGAGGACAATTCTGCAATCATTGATAATCTTCAGGAACTGTGCTTACTACTGAAAACTCGGTACATGCCATTGATCAAGAAATGGGTACAAATCGCTTCGAAAGCAAGTAAGTAATTGATTACAAAAATTAATAAGAGTGAATAAGATACAAAAGTTTGAATAAAACTTATCAATCTTTTTAGCTGACCAAGAAATATTCCGAAAAGTAATGGACTTGAAAAAACTAGTTGACGCCGAAATCAACCGCTTTAATCAACTAAAACTAGTGGAAGAATCTTCTGATAACTCAAGCTCTTCAGAAAATGAATCCGATTTTGAAGACGTTCCAGAAAAGGAAGGGTATGAAGAAGCAGCAAGTAGCGCACCTGTCTCAATATCCACTTCTACTATTGAAACACCAATGCCAAGTACTAGTCAAAAGTCTAAAGACTCGAGGACATGGAAATTATGGGATGCATCTGCGGATGATGCAAAGGTTTATATATTTTGTAGCTTAAAAAAACAACGATATATTTTTTGGAGTTAATGTAAAAATGAAGTGTTTTATTTTATTTATAGGATCCAACATCTCTTCTTGCGAACCTTACACAAAAAAACCACACTACTGCAAAGGAAACAGTGACAAAAGCAACAGCGACGTCGTCTACACCACAAACTCTTCAAGACAAAATTACTCGCAAAGAAAGTCGTATTGATAAAGAGTCCAGAAAACAGAAACTCCTTAAATTAGCCCCAAAAAGACCATATGATGTGGATTTGTATCACTGGGAAGACAAAGATAAAGATTTAAAAGCCCCCTCATTCGAGATGTTAGTTACATTAATATCTTATGATGTTATATATTCATTTAAACTTACAAATCTTAACATAAATCTGTTTACATTTTAAATAGAGTGGAAACGGATGGTCACAAATTCTGGACACCAACAATGGATCGGGCAGGAGAAACGATAGAAGACCCTAATGGAATTGCTACCTTACGAACCAGAGTAATTGAGTTTTCTGGCAATTTTGAACCAGTAAAATGGAGCTGTCGAGCTCCTTTAACCAATGGAAGTCTTTGTCCCCGGAAGGATCGGGTAAAAGTAAGAAAACATGAACTATCTTCATTATTAATAAGTTTGTATCATTGTGTATTTAAAGATTTTTTAAACTTTATCTAGTGTCCCTTTCATGGAAAAATCATTGCTCGAGACGAGATTGGCAACCCCGAAAGACCTGAAGATATTGCTGAACTTGAGAAAGAAAAGGAAAAACTAGAAAAACAAAAACCTCCTGATTGGCAAGACCCCGAATTTCTAAAAGATATTCAGGTATTACCTTACTCTATAATTTTTTTGGACCTCTGAAATAAAGTATACATAATATTTTTTTGTTTATTTCATTAGGCTGAAATAGGAATCGATTTAACTATAAAGCCTGCTAAAAAGGGAGCAAAGAAGAAGAAGACATTCGCTGAACTGTTTCCCGGTCTGACCGACATTGAAAAGACAAAAAATACACCGAGAACACGGTTAGGGAAAAAAGTATTCAACAAGTAAGTCTACCATACTTTTAAAACTTTGGATTTGTAAAAAATTATAAATGTAAAAAAATAATTTGTCTCTCGATTCTTTAGAAGTGCAATGAAACGAGTTGCAGAGAATCTCGATGAAATGAGCAGTAAGAAGTTCAAAGATAAGTTTGGTGATCAGTGGAATTACGCGATGAATTAACTAACGATAACTAATGTCAGTATTTTTTGTACCCCTGCTGTGATAATATGAATAAATTAAATAAACCAATTTTTTATTTTGAAAAAGTATTTATTTCATTGAAAAGGAAAATAGTTTAAATAGTATAAGAGACATTTAAAAAAATCGTATTACAATTAGGATGAAGGAACACAGCATTTTATAATCAAAGTCAACAAAAATCAAATAAGTGATACTCTATTCATATTTTATTAATCAAATGGGTAAGCAAAAAACCGGTCACTTTGGCAGATTCATGAGATTAGGAGTGCTGGTTCGCGTAAACTCTTCAATGACCTTAAAAATACTGCCGATTTCAGATGGAGAGAATTCTTCTAGTATTTTTCGATGACCGTCACATAATACATACAGAAATTCTTGGAAAGATTGGACTGATCTTCGTTCCTTGACCAAGTTGAGCAAAATATAAGTAACCTACAAAATGAAACACAAATTTTTAATGGTAATTAAGCACGAAGAATTGGTTATTCGTAAGTCATTAATTAATTACCTTTTTAATGATTATCCGACGAACGGAATTAATATGAACACTTTCATCTTCGTCTGATGGATCACAACAGTCTCGTAACCAACCTCCTGGGAATTTGAGGATAGACATAAAACGCTCAATAGCTGTTTTTCCATGAAAGTCCACTATATCCAACCACTTTTTCTCTGCGGCTTTCGCTTCTCGTTTTTTCGTAGACCACAGTGCTCTGTCTGCTAAGCTTCCCAAAATCGGTTCATCTAGCTCGTTGAAAGTAGGTTTTTGGCTCTTTGCTTTCTTCCATACTTGAAGAGCTTCTTCCGCTTCCTTTAATAAATCATTAACATTTAATTACTTTATTACCGGGCAGGTTCACATTTGAATTTGAATAAGTTCTTACCAAATATTCACGATAGCAAAAGCATTCACGAACCAAAGTTTCTCTTAATTGTTCTGAAACGCTGAGAACTTCATCGATGCATTCTGGCGTAATCTGATTTGTAAAAACGAACGTAAAAAAATTCATGAAACAATTTGCAATTCCAAATATTTTCATGTCTGTAGGGATTTCTACCTGTTTGATTAATTTCTTCACTTTATCCATATCACTGAGCGTAAGGTATTTTCTAGTAATCCACATTGTATAACGAAGGAGCTCTAGCATAACACGATTACTGTGTTCAACAAGACCATAACAGCAACTAATCCATTGCAGCGTATCAATGTCAAACGTTTGCAATTCATCTCTCATTTTTTCAACCACAGCTACTCCAATTCCCAATACATCCAGTTCGTTATCTGCAGCAGATTCTAAGAACATCTGGATCGACAATTTTGGTAATGGCTGGATTGGATAAAGCTGACTGACTATGACTGGGATTTGCACTTCAGACGACAGCTTTTGGACGTAAAAAGGAATATTCAGAAACCTTTGAGATTTCATAAGAACCTGAAAAATCATCAAAAATGGATAATGCGGCCAAAATAATATTTAACTATGGCTCTTAATAATTAGAAAATTAAAATACTTACCCGAATATATGCTTCACTCATGATGTTTGTCAAGTCTTCATTGTATGGTAGGTTGCAGATTGCAAATATAAGCAAAACATGGGTAAGAAAACGAACGACGTGATCGTACAGAATCTCATGTTCCATTGAATCACTGAAAAAAAAACCATAAATCAAAAATACTTTAATGTTCATACTCATACAACAATGAACAGCAATTATAATAGCTATGGGATCTTACAAAATTCCTTCAATGTTCTGTTGAAGAATTTCAAGAAAGACTTCAAGTCGGTTCAACATTATACATTTTTGAAGTAGCTGGAAGAGGTAGTTAATGTCAAACAAGATATCTTCAGTACTCTCGAAATCTTCAAATATTTCATCTAACGACATTCCTTGAGACCAATATTCAGATGGTAGTTTCATATGATTACGGGCAACGTTAAGATAGCGAATCCTTTCTTCAACCTTCACAGCTAAAGCACATTTTGTATACGACCATAACTAAAAACAAATTAAGAGAAATACCACAAACAATTAATAATTTAATTTTAAAATGGCTCATTTTCAATCTTACTTTGTCCTCCCATGTCTGAGCAACGTTTAATATTGATTGACGATGATGACAAGTCGACCCGACCACTGCTGCTTCCCATTTTGGCAGTCCTTGGTCCTCACATATCTTCCACGAAATATATTTCCACAGATCTCTATCAGGATTTCCTTTCACAACGAAGTTGGGATGAGATCGAGGCTGTAATCCGGATTCAGGAGGATATTCAGAAGCAGTTGCAATGCTTTGCGAAGGAACCAACACAAATCCATCTTCTTCTTGATCTTCCTCGGCCTTAGCTTCTACTCTTGACATACAAGAACCCAACAGAGCTTTAGCCTTAAATACGTGTCCAGACTCACTAAGAAAACAAACAGCCTTCTCCAAATTCCCAGTTCGCAAGTAATGAAACGTTCCTCGTTGAATTCTCAGCTCTTCTTCCTAAAATTACATTTCCACTGTTTACATTCCAGTCATAATCTTTGCTAAAATAGGATAATAAAATTATATTTGGTTGGCTTACAGCATCCAGAGGATGTAACTGTTTTTTCTCTCGAGTTGGAGCATCTGGATCGATTTCTGAGACCATTGATTCATTACTTGGCTTTGATAAGAGCTTGTCTCTCTAGATAAACCAGGGTTGATTGACTCAATTAGTTGAATAATAGTTAAACAAAATTTTTAAAATAAACAAAAGGAAATAATACCTTTAACGTTTCTAAAGTATGTTCCCAAACGACAAATTTCTCTGTCACATCAGGATCTCCTTTTCTACTGTAATTCAGTTCTAGCCAAGCAATTATTGAGTCCAACTAAATATTTCATAGGTTATTGTTAAATCAAAATAACAAAGCCACCTTCTTAACATAATAAAAATACAAATAAATGAAACTGACTTCTTGTAAAGATTTATCACTGCGAATAACTGCGTCTGAATACGATTTTTCATCAAGGTGATATTTGTCAAAAATCGGTTCATTGAAATCCTGAGGCTGCTCTCCATTATCATTGACACTCAGTCGATCATAATACAGCAGCTTGATTAAATCCCACGTCTCATACTCTCGTTTTAGAATGGCATGAAGCTATAATAAAAAACAATTTATAAAAAAACCTGCATTCAAAAGGTGAATTTAAAAATACATGAAAGTTCCAAGTAGGTGATCACCTTTTCATGGACTGACTCAGGAATATCTAGATCTAAATGCCGAGGGACTCCCAAAGCCTTTTCAATATGAATCATCCACTCGTCCACTACTTCGAATACTTGCAGACGGGATGGCATACTTGATATCGCCAACTCAAACTTGTGATGCAAATCATTCACCGCTACATATGTTTACATAAACAAAATCAGTTACAATTAATTTCACTTTACTCCCACCTTCGAAATCTATAATTACTAATATCTTACATTGGAATCCATCCGATGCTATCTCTGATGTTATGCTAGGTCGAGACATGAAAGAAGTGTCTCCTCCCCCGTCGAAGAACGATGTGGAATTATCCAGTCCTAATATCTCTTGACCCTCTTCATCTCCTGCATCCTGCCTTCGCATACTTATACTCATCGATGTTGACATCTTCTATGATTAACTAACTGCAAAGTGGTACAAACAAAAGAATATAAGTAATTCAACCGTTTAAGTTTAATTGGTAAAAGTGGTAAGAGATTTGATGATAAACATACCTGTAATTTCAGTACACAATGAATAACCTATGAGTTCTCTACTTTAAAAAACAAATTATTTGTGATTAGTGATTATTAGCAGAAGCTTAACCGGTTAACTTTTAGTGGAGGATTTTTACGCTTTCTTTTCAGAGACAATCGAAGTCAAAATAGCAAAACTGTATACAATATAATCTTCAAGCTTACAAAAGAACTAACAAACGGTTATTCTAAGAATTTCAAGTTTTAAATGACACTTAAAATTTAAATATTTATTCAAAGGTACAGCACATTTCGCGAATTCAATAAATTGAGAATTGTATCTCCCACTATGACTAAGCGGGGAAATAAGTCCGCCAATTGAATTTTATTGAATCGGTGAATCAAGACAATAATAAATTTTTTTACATTTTTATCATACTAACGTTACTCTGCTTTTAATTATTGTTTGTCCTTAACTACTACTGCTAGCGATGAAGGGTCCTTTAGAAAAGGTTCGAAGCAAACTATCACCGACGGTGAGGGTAGGATGGGAAAGGAGTTCAATCGGTAAGTGTCCAAACTTTTGAGTCAATACATGAAACATGTTCCTTATTCCTTCCCATTTCACATTTTCGTGTTTGTTTTTCCTACCTTGTTTACTTCTTTAATAAACTACAGCCTTTTGCTAAATGCATCTCTTACAGAAAACTTTTCTTTGCCATACGCAATATTATTAGGTTCATCCACCTTATCCATGTCCGTTATAGGGTTCGATGAGCAACAAAAATACTTGGAGCTGATGCTTAATCAAGTCGTAATTGGAGATCATGAGACCGGAGTCAAAAGATCCAATTCCCTAATCGTGTTTGGGCCTCCAGGATCTGGAAAAACTACAGTAAGTAGTCCTTCATTGCTTCGATAACAGCTTTATTTTAATACCTATTATTTGGTATGTATTAAATATGTAGTAATTTATTTTCTAGTTCGTGGAGAGCATTTTAGCTAAAATGTCTGAAGATCGTAATGGAGATTTTTACAATTACCGACGAGTGGTTCGATTGAATGGTAAGCTCTGTTCAGATTTCCGCAGTTCCGTCGAAGAAATTTGTTGGCAGTTAAAATTTTCGGATTTTAATGAAGAAGGATCTGAAAATACTTTTGAAGATGTTAGTTCTACAGCGAATTTTGATGGTAAGACTTGTAAGAATATCAACTATGCAATATTGCCAATATTGGTCCTCGTTCAATAAAATGCGTTCATCTACTATTTTCAGATCGACTCGAGCAAACAATGGCTTTTCTGAAGACCAGTATGAAAAGTCTAAATGCATCGATAATTTTCATTTTGGATAAGCTAGAGCTATTTGCTGAACAACCAAACCAGGGCTTACTGTATAATTTATTTGATTTGGCTGCAAACTCATCGTCGACTATTCCTATTTGTATAATTGGCATCACTGATCGAGTGGACGTGCTAGAATTGTTTGAAAAGCGTGTAAAGTCTCGGTTTTCTCATCGGCAAATTAACTTGGTGGGTGGTTATGACTTTGAAAAGTATGTTGGGATTGTAGAAAGACTGCTCAATGTGAAGTCGGTAAGACAAACTGCTGCATACTTAATTAATTTATAATTATTAAACAGTTCTTTCGTATTTTTCATTTCTAGGAAGACAAATGGAATGAAAACATTTCAGAGTTATTAAAAACTAAAGAGGTACTAAGGATTCTGCAAGCCATATTTGATACGGATAAGTCTATTCGACAGTTGACTGTGTTCTTGGTAAGTTTAGTTGGTTATATTGTTAAAGTGTACGATTAATTTAATTAAAAGCTAAATAGGTACATACTGATTTTCTTTTCTTTCTAGTATTCTGTTTGCCTTATTGCTGAGAAATCGTTGAAGGCTTCTCACTTCAATCAAGTTTTTCAACAGAATTTCCGACAAGAAGCTAATATAAAAGTGGCGTTGGACCTTCCGATAAGTGACTTGTTAGTTGTAAGTTAAATGTATATATTTATAATAATTTATGTTACCGATATTATCTATATTATATGTTTTATTATTTTGGTTTAGCTTTTGGCGATTTATAAGCAAATGCAGAACAATAACCAACAAGCTTGGCAACCCAAGAGCCTGTACAAAATAGTAGAAAAAATAGTGGCTCCCTTCGGTTTGGAGAAAGAAGACTTTTTAAAGGCGGTCAGCAAACTTGAAGTAAATACTCATACCTTTAAAAAATACTTCAAAGCAGTTAATATTTGCATTTTCTCTATGTTTTAACCTTTTAGGCTCTTGAATTAATAATTCCTGTAAGCGGTTCACAAAGAAATACAGGAGGCGTAAATAATACTAGTGAGATTTACTTCAAAAGCGAAATAACTGTTCCGGAGATGCAAACCATCTGGAAAACGTATCCTCATTTACCAAGTAGTTTTCAAGAGCTTCTTTAGAAATTGTAAACATATGGACCCAAATTCAACAGGTGTGTTCAACTAATCTCGTCTTTCTTATACTACTATATGAAGATTAATAAAAATAAAAACAGTCAGTATTAATGACATTTCTCAACAGACTTCAGACATCATTTTGTGAATTCTGTAAGTTAATGATTCTGAGATGGATAATCATATTTTTATGAATAGACATTGGGATATGCATTAGTTTACCGGTCCCATGTTTTCCAAATTTAAGTGATATAACCTTGCATATGTAATTAAGACGCTATAAAAGAGATGACCTTTAGAATATTAGAATACTTGGGTTTCTCAGATATCCGAATCCGATTATTCTTCTTATCTGCTGACTCCAGAGATAATGCAGCCGATCCCTGTCTGCGTGAAAGTCTGTTGAGACTCACAGAAGAGAGATTCCTTAATAGAAGAATCACTACAATAGTAATGCCTGAAGCATACGGGAGAATCTCTCAGCCAATCAGAGCTACGAGATCTAATTTTCTCTTCAGCTGTAGGAGTGGTTACAAAATTCCTTCTCCTTGTAACTTCTCGAGTTACGAGACAACCCGACAGCCTTACAAGAACCGCACATTTTAATTCTCTTCATCAGCCAGTCATTTCTCGCTCCTTTTTGTTAATAATTTCTCAATTAATTACAATTAATAAACTCAATTGACGCTGTGTATAAATAATCATTCCAGCTACATACTATTAATCCTCTTGGACTGCAAACGCATTAGCAGGTGAAGTGTAAAGACGAAACAAATCCTTATAAAAAGCAAGGAGAAATTCGGTAAGTACAATTCAGAAAAAGTTCCACATTTGTCAGTCAGTGTTAATTTTTTTACAAGGATTATTGGTTTTTCTGTGACTCAGTAAAATGTGGATACTATTGGATTAAAAGAATAATTGTGCATTATTTGATTATATCTAATTACAGGTCAGAAGGAGTGAATTTGATAAAATTAAGACCAGAACT
>JAQGBQ010000086.1:0-43948 GCA_034698485.1 Vertagopus arboreus
TATGGAACCTGCCTCCAGTATTCCTTCAGCTTTAAGAATATTTATTGAAGCCTTCGACCACGTGCATTTTCAACTTAGTTACCGAGTTTAGGAAAACTTGGGGGTTTGTATTTTAAAACAGAATAAAATCCGACGGTTTTTGACTAAGCCAGCATGAAGTAATAATGTAATATGCTCATAAACTATATCCTCGTTTTGTTTCAGAATTCAAGCTCCTTTGTTATTGTACATCATAAGCAATAAACTTTACGCTTGAAGCTCCACTTGATCAGAGATCAGAATAAAATCGAATTTTCTACCATCTACATATACTGTAGTACATCTATCATCTATGGTGGTTGGTTCTTTCCAAAGCATTTACTGTCCTATTAAGGAAATGCGTGAATCTTTACGAGGAAAAGATTCATAGGGAACTTTTGTTCTATTGTGAGTTTGTCGGCGTGATCATAATAATATATTTAATATCATGCGATTACATTATTCCAAGAGAGATCAGAATAAAGCTCTGTGCACTTATCGTACAAAGCAAGTTGAAGTGCATCGGGTTGACCAATAGGTCATACTCAATATTCGATAAATCGGATGGATTCTTACAGGACTTTCATGAGAAGGTATCAAATAATATTAGCATCAACATAAGAACGTGTAAGGTCCTTTAATATTAAATGTTCTTTCTGGAGAGAACCAATATTACATCTGGGGGGTATCGTTCTTCTTGCACTACAGAGAATGAGTTCCTTTCTTTCTTGATGTAACAATGCAATAATGCAGTCAAATTTTAGTTGAATAGTTGAACAGTCTGCTTGGACGTTATATTTCAAGATAGGTTAAGATATGAAGTTTGCTTGGGTCTAATTACTCGCTTTTTCTGTAATTAATCCAACCGAGCATATTCGAATAGAGATTGCTTGGATAAAAAAAACCATTGTTAATTAGTCTTTAATTTATTTGATTATAAAATTCTTTGGAATTTGTCTTTCAAACTTCATACATTTGGTCGACTGAGATTTTTTTTTGGGAGAAAATAATCACCTTATGAGTGAAGCCTAGTTGTTTTAAAAAACTGAGTAAATGTGCAGGTTAAAAATGAGTGAATGAAATTTGGAGTGCGACAGATGTGCATCTGAGTAGATTATTCAACCATTTAAAGTAATACCTGTGTGTCTACTTTAAACAAGTATACATGTTACGCATTATTCAGTGGAAGAGTAAAGTTACATACATGAGAAAGTCTAGTTTCTAAAAACCTTGTCTTGTGTTGTGAATGAATACAAATGAAAGACTTTAGATGCAAAGCTGTAAGGTTTTACTACTCTCAATTCTTGTAAGTTACTTTTTGAATCAGAGCTCTTGAATCACCTCACGTCTTTTCTCCCAAGAAGATAAAATACCAGTCTTGTTGCACTTCTTGTATCTCCGTTCACACAAATATTCTTTTACTTCACCTTACTGACTGACTGACGGAGTGACTGAACAGGCCTGGATTTTGTTCTTATGATGAATGCACTCCATCAGAGACATTAATTCATCTCAGCCCTATGTCTTTTCTGATTGATATTCTTATAGTCTCGCAGTCACTTACTTTTTCCAATAGAACTCTAGAATTGAAGAATAATTCCACAGACTGAAGTGACAGATTGGTTTAATTATATCAATAACAATAATCATCATTCCATTCATTTGACATTTGATTACCAATCATCCACACCAATGATGCATACTGCTGGAATTTAGGTTTATTTCAAATTTAAATACTAATACATATTGCAGTCTTACCATGATTTATATAACATTTATTTTACATTCAACTATGCCAGGATAGATGAGCTGAGATAATATTATAATATATATCGCGCGGTGGTAAAAGCGTTAAAAATACATGACGCTGAAGCTGGTGGATTGTATAGACGTGTTAAAGGGAAATATGCAAATGAGTTAAATTGAAAGCGGATTCAGTGAGTGAATTTTAACGAAGGAGAGGGAAAGAATAGAAACGAAGCCTTTTGTCCTACTCATTCTATGTTCAAAGAGTTAAATAAATTAAAATGCATACATCCATCCATCCATAGACATGCATATACATAAGGCGAGTTTGGCTGAGAACTTGTATATTCCATATATAGGTTGCATTCATTGCATTTGAGATGTCTGACTGGGTGAAACTAAAACGCGGAATGTTAAGAAGATCATTGCACAAGTTTCAAGACGGAACGTTGGGTGGGTGCATATTTTATTCCTGTATTATCTCTAGAGCCGCCGCTGCCTGCATTATTCGATTAAAAAAACGACCAAGTGACTGGTCTACTGCTGTTAGTGCTGCAAGGAGGGACGGGCTTCACAACTTCAAAGATTCTATACTATATTCGAATTTGGTTAAAGATACATGAAGCCAGGAGAAGAACTAAACCGAACAAGTTGTTGTAGGAGACTTAAGAGAGATAATATTATGTACAGAGAGTGGATGAGTGTATTATTACGTGTGGTTGATGATTTCGACTTTGAAGGAAGCTTTAACCCTTTACTTAACTTACCTGGCTGGCTAGTTGGCTTCGTCTGGTGTTTCCTCTCTTTTACAAGAAGATGAGAGTTAGAATGATGATTATATGATGAGGGAGATGTTAAGAAACCCATCGCCTAAACCTTAAACCCTATGCATCTCATACCTTAAGACTCTTCTATCTCCGTCTTTCCTCCATTGAAAATTAGGTCAGTAGTATATAATGTCAGGGAGAATGGAAAACATTGGCATTGACATTGGGGCCATAGACACCCTAACATCATCACTCTCTAATATTTTTCAAATTTCCGCATAGCAGTTTCAAAATTTCATTCTTCAAGAAAACCCTTCCTTGGACCAATCTCTGAAACGGTTCGTGAGCAGACTTCATTCGGATTATATTCAACGAGTCTACCGTTTCATACAGATACTTATGCTTCTATATCGTGTGGTGATTAGTGTTCTCATCTTCTAGGATATAGAGTCGTCTAACGTTTTATCAGATTCGTGGACAAGTACAAATCCACGATTGTACTCAGAGGAAGACAAAGTGTGCTTTGATTTTTAAACCTGTGGTGTGACTATATTTTTTGGAATTTTCTGTAACTCGGCACAATAGGTTCATTGAAAGTCGGATAAAAAAGTTGAAATTCTCTTCTCAATTCGGTCTTAATTGCTAATTTTCAGAAGCCGGACAAGAATTTTTGAGAATTGTATGTAATAGCAAACTTTTTATACCGAACAGAACACATGAGAGTGCGAGTCAAGTAAAAGTGACGGTATTTATAAAAGTTTATTAGAGAGAGAGAGAGAATCCGAGAAAAGTAAACTCTGGAGACTGAGACGGTTTTTCTCAAGATTGGAAACCTTAATCAAGTTCAATTTTCTGGAACCCTCCTCTCTGAGGCTGCTCAACTGGATTCCTCAAAAATGGACTGGAAAGTGGTAAGACAAGTTCCAGCTTTGTTCTTTTTCGTATCAAAATTAGCAAACATTCTGCATTCTAAAAATATATATAGTTCTTTCCCAAATAAGCCGATGGCGTGAAAGAATTTGAGATTTTCATATCTCAACATTGCATATAGAGTTCAGGTTTCAAATTGCCAGTAGAAACAGCTCGTCGTTTAATTTTGAATGAGTTATTTCAGAATTTGAACTATATTTTACACTATGATTTATTATACCTCATTAGGTCAGTGAGATATGCGTGTGCTTCTTTGATGAAATTCGTGAATCAAATCAAAGAGAAAATCACTTACTTTTGGAAGTTTACTCGGCTTCAAACTTCAAAGGATAGCATTCGGCTTTTCATATTCTATTTATTTTTGCATTCACGCCATGAGAAGATGAACAATTTGTCACTCTAATAGGCTCAGTCGTTGTTGTGTTTTGTTCATGGTATGCCTAGAAAAATAAATTACCCTTTCTACCGCATTACATTGTCCATTTTCAGTTACAAAGTCAGTGTCAGCCCAGATACTTCACATGTTTTTATGAATCTCTTCAATACATGAATATTATTTTACTCGCTCACTACTCATTGACTACCGAAATGGATCTTTGTTAGGTTGTTTTGTTTTAGCTTTTAGTCTGCCTCTGGAAATAGCTTCTTTTTTATTATTAATTCTTGATTTCATGCAGACAAAACATACTTTGAAATTTGATGCTCAAATTGAGTTCGGTGAACCTCGATTATTTCACATATAAACTTTTAAAAACTTTGAGGATTTTAAATCCAGCATTCTAAAGCTTTGAAGTCTTATGTCATTGATTTTTTTTATCAAAGAATTAGACAATAAGAAGCTTCTACAAGAGATTTTAGTCAGACAACTTTTAAAATAATCTATATTAAAAACAGGAATCTAAATTTGATTCAAAGCTGTGCTTATCAATTGTTTCACTACACACATGAATAAATGTCAAAGGGTTGAGAATATTTGTTTACATTCGTTATTTGCATTTTGCAAATTTAAACCTAAAGTAAATACTCTTGCGCAATATAGTATTAAATGTGATTTTTGAATGCATTTTGGTTTATGAAACATATTTTATTGACACTGTAAGGTCCATATGAGTATTATGCATGTGAAGTATCCAGCAATAATTTTTTTTATGTATTTGTTGCAGAGTTTAGGAAATAAGCACGTGCATGGATTTCAATATTTTAGATTTTTTCATGTACTCAGAATTATGATTCTTCTTCTAAAATTGCCTTTAAGCTCTCGCAAATAAAACCAATCGTGATCTTTTACAAATAAAGTCCGTGGTTGCAACCAAATGTAAAGATGAGGGAAAAAGCTCGACATTCTTGGGATTGTTTTTTAACTGGAAAGAATTGAAGAGAGCATGTTGTAGAATAATGACCACGATTGCCCACTAGTTTACTTCATAATAATATCAATGCATTTTGCGTAATGAGCTTTCCCTTTCATGAATCATAGAGCGAAGCCCTGGGTGTGGGGATATAGTCGTCCATCATATCTTATGCATAAAGATAATAACATTAATATTATGCGTACGTCTTTTGTGTGTATGTAGTAATTGTGAAAGAAAAAGTAAACTCGCAGGTTGGAAAACAAGTCTTGAGGGAAAACCTGCATCTTCTTGCATCTTGTTTTAAGATTCCTTTGAGATATTTCACTTTTCATTTTTGAAGGAAATCGTGTTTGTTATCCTGCATAACATCATCAACTTAAAAGCCGGCTTCATCGGCTTTCCTTGACTCGCCCAGTTTTTTCATCCTTTGCATTTCTCCCTAAGGAGATGGACGTTGTCAATAATGTTAATATGGTCCGGTAATAATGGAATGGGAAGTGGTCAGAGCTACTTTTCTTGAGAGACAAAACTAGTTTTGCGACTTTTACTTGAATTATCGTCTTCTTTTCCCTGTCATTTTCATTTATACGACAATTCCTCACCTTCTCTTTTTTACTCAAAAGTATGCAGTGTAGTGCAGCAAATCAAACCACAAATATCCATACAATTACGTACCTAGATATGTACCCAGTTTTACATATATCATGTAAAACTGGAGATAAGTCCGGATCTAAATCACAAGTACACGATGCTGAACAAAAACGCATAAACTGTGCAATTATTTTGATCTGGAACCTGTTTCATAGTTTCATAGCTCGTTTGTTGGTTTATACCTTGCCATATATAAATGGAATAAATTACCACGAAAATACCTATTAGGTTTTCTCGTTCGATTCAGTCCAATGGACTGAGAATTATGCATAAATTACAACATGCCGATGAATTCTTAAATGCATTCATGGACAATCGTTCTTCCTTCATAACCATATTGCTTCAGGGGATTGCAGTCGGTCGTAACACGAAAGGATTTTTTTTATTACATGTAAATATTATATCAATTTGCTCCGTCCTTGCAATCTTCTGGACAATGAAAGTATAATATATAGTCTTTAATGAGATAGGCAGCAGGAATAGATCTCACGATCAGTTTATCCAACTCTCTCTATATTCGGTAAACTAAACAGAGATTTATATGGGTTGTTTAGTGTTTTTGTCTCTTCAATCATACACCTATGAGCATTTGTAATCATCCCACGAATCTTTTTTCGAATTCAGCCAGCTCTGTAATTTAAACTAGCTTCAAGCCTGAAGGCACTAGAGCAATTATATTTTGAGGTTGCGGGATATTTAGACTGCATCAGAAAAACTGCAGACTGTCCAGAATCCATATTTACACGATTCAGTTTTGTATTTGTAAGATTTCTGTTTATTTGATTCCTAAATAATTGGCTTATTAGACATACTCTTATTATTTGAACTTTGAACTGTCTGAACCTTTATGGTTTTATTAATTTGCATAGTGACTTTCAACAATTAATTGTGCAACTGCTTATGCAACGGTCAGAATTATAAAAGACCAATTCTTTTCATTTTCCCCATGAAATTTTCAAAGATTTGATTGAATAGAATACAGTTCTATTTCTGAACTTTAAGCTTTAACTAGAAGTCAATTTATTTTAACAAGTTCACTAAAAGTTCTCTATAGACTAAAGTAATATGATCCTTTGCTTCTCTGTCAGTATGATTATTGTGTTATTATTTATTTCCATTCATGGACCACTATGGATTGACGAGAATGAACCCAAATACTTTTTCAGAGGATTTGGAAATTGAATAAAGAAGATTTATTTTTGAAGCTGTCAGAAGTTAAAAGTAAACAAGCATGTTTTTGAACTAATATTACCGAATACCAATTCTTACAAGATATGGTAAATAAAAGTGAGTCGAGGTAAAAATTTATAATTCATCTAACTATCATAAGTTCATTACCGGCAAATCAAAGTCAGTCTAAAAGACATTAAAAAAAACCTTTTTCAAAAGTTTGTGAATGGGTTATAGAAAGAGAATACAAAGAATATTTTCGGAGTTAAGTTTTCCTCAAAGAATTATTCACTATCAAAAGTTCAGATAATCAAAAGCTACATGACATCTGACAGTAACGGCTCATTTCTCATTTGAGAACATTATCATGTAGCTTTGGAATGTTTGAAGCTCATCTACACTTACAAATAAATAATACTATTAAGATTTATAATCTATGCATAACAAGGATTCCGAGTACCCAGTGCACACAAGAGACGACGGGCTTGTCATCAATCATCATCACAGAGATATATGGTTTTCTTAATCTTCAACATTAATATAAGGCGATTCTTTCATAAGAATGATCGTGAAGGCATGAAAGAACTTAGGTACATAAAGTAGCATTAACCAAATGTCTTTATTAGTAACTTAAGAAAAGTAGGTCACCGAATTGGTGTTGTTCCGATTTGTCAGGTGCAATTTTTACTTGTAGTGAATGTTGTGAATAAGATTATCAGACCCAACTAAAAATGCCAATATTGTACGCCAATAAGTACAACAATCTTAAGAAGCTTCATCTTCTTTTAATTTTTGAATGAATGAAGTGACTCAACCAACTATACTAACTACCAAACGAACTTTCTGCTTATTTGAAGCAATTGCAGTGTAATCTTTTACTGGTTTTTACAACAGGATGAATAGATGAATGGAAACAGCGTGCGAGGGAATTTACTGAAGAAATGTAAATAAATCCTTAAATATATAATGAATGGTTCATTCTCAACTCTTTTCTCCCTTCATATTTATTATTATTATTACCATCATTCTGCGGTGTAATTGTCAGTATTTATTGTGAGTGTGACTAAACGATATTCATGTGTATAATGCTCTCTGCTTGTTGGATTATCAAGCCAATCTGATTTCAAGTCCAATTGGTATTGTTCACTCGGTTATCTGAGTGTGACTTGAAAAGAACACGATTTGCTGCGAGGGAGAAACAACAATGCTTTACTTATGCAGAATTAATGCATGATGGACCAAATCAATTAATCGATAAAACATCTTCAGTCACGAAGACCTCATGCCGACTTGTTATACTATTCAAATTTCAATGGACCCCACCGCCCAAATTGTTTTGGAACAATTGGCATCACTTATTTGGCTTAATATTTTCATAAACACAGCAACTGGATTTATATATTTACATAGGCCATCGTGAGAGATTACATACTATTAATAATTCCGAGTCATAGGACCCTCTAAACATGATAATATGTATTTTATAATTTTTAGACGAACGAAACGTCAAACGTAATTCTAAATTCCACGTTCGAGAAGTTGAATTATAGACGAGACTTCATTCAACTTTTGCAATTTTGTTGAAATCTATTCATGTGGTTAATTTCATCTGATAAAAAGAAAAAAAGTTCTTCCGACTATTATCGTAGCATATAAAATACATATGTTCTACAAAGCCACTAATTCTTATAAACTTTTGATCAAATTCTTTTTGAAGTTGAAACATTGAGCCTGAGACGAAGTTTAGTAATTTGGCTATGAAACTTGAACTCGGTTAATCTACCGTGGTCTAACTAGAGACGTTTTCTTAGCTGGAGGGAAGTAATTATGAATGAGAATAAGGGAAGATGTGTAACAAGATCCAAGTCCAGGGAGGGAGGATCATAATTTTAATAAGAATTACCTTGTTGTAAGCCGGTTGAATTGGCAAACCACAAGGATCCTTGTTCTCAGAGTCATAAATATTTATGAGAATAGCCGGACTCGACACGCAAGAAAAGGCTGTGAAAGTTAGCGTCAAGTTCAGTAGTTCGTATTTATGAATCTTATCTTTTGGTTCGGTCACCTATATCCTCCTCGATCTCCTAAACTGTCTGTATAATATGTCGTACTTTTAAATACCTGTGGAGAGAGAGAGAAGATGCATTTCCTATTCAACACACCCACAAAAATTTATTAATGCCCATCTCTCTTTTGTCATCCTTGCATCTCTCATCCGGTTTCAACAGACCACAAAGTAGTATACTAAATATGATCCTCATAGATGTTGTCTTAGATTTGGATGCATTCAAGAATACCCATAAACTATACCTTTTAGAAGGCATAGCATGTTTCTCAGAGCGTCTTCTACGAGAGCAGTATGTTCGTTAACTAAAGCATATTCATAATAGAAAAGCATGAGCAATGCCAACTATGCTGACGTTCTTAAACTTTGCAATGAATGGGATTATTAAATTGCAATGGACAAAAAGCTTCTGAGAAAGTGTCTCTCCGTCTCTTAAACACTTGGCATATTATTTCTCGCTTTATGCTTTCGTCCTGGTCCTATTCCAAAGATTTTATGATTCTACGTGTGACAGTTTACTAAAGTTAGGAGGATTAAACTCAATTTTCTGCTAAATTTAGGTCCTCTGTACAATACTAGAATACTTTTATATAGAAGGGAGAAGAAGTGAATACAATTTTAAATCTAATTAGGATGAGTTCTCATCAGAGCCTAGGAGGCACCTAATCTAACGCGCTTCTTATTTCCAAGTCTTTTTACTCCACTTAACCCATTTCATCAGGTTTTATTAAACAACCTTCATTTCACATTCCTTCTAAATGCATAAAACGACACATGAACTAGGCACATTAACGCAGAATATAATGCAAACAGTGCTGATAAATACAGTCAACAATGACAGACGTGGAACATGAAACCCTACAAGTATTACTTGTTGGTTCGTAGTAGTTAGCAGTGCTAATCATTCTTGATTTGCTTAAACGTTTACACTGTACATAAATGGCGTGATTTGGCTTCAGCTTATATTATTATCATACTCTAAAAAATACGTACACTGCGGTTTTTATGTTTTGGTGACCAAGTAGACAATGCGTGTCAAATTAAACAATAGGCCTTACTTCGAAAGTAAGCGACGCTCAAGAAGATGTACATACACAAGCATAAATACCAATTCCATTGCCACCTTTACATGTTAGAGATTTGCGGATTTGCTAAATATAAACATGATAATGAGTACAAGAAGCATTCATTTGTTTATCATCATTCATAAGTTATGATGTTGCTGTGTGCTGTATTGCTTCTTTCTCAAATATCATCTGTATTGGCCCAGTCTTACCGTTAGGTTTGCACGTTCCAATGCTCACAATGCATAAAGCAAAAGCATCAAGCATCCACTAACACTATACATAATTAAATGGTAGTTAGTTTCATATATTTGTTACCTTGTTGTATATTATTTTGCATATATCTTTTGCACCCACGAGACTACTATAGATAGATGTTCTGCTTGAAACTTGAATACTCAAGAGGAATTAATATCCAAAGAGAAAACCCGTAGGTTTATGTTCTTTATGAGCCTAAGTTATAATTTCAGCTTGGCCGAACATTTGAGGTCGTTTTTGATGGTTTGATTGCTCTGATGTGATGGGATTCCTTCGACAACAGTCAACAGACATTGATATTATTTGCAATGCGTTCTGGGAATGGGACCAACAACACAGCAAATTTAAATGGCTTTGAAAGTTTTTTTTAAGTATTCTCCACGTTCAAATTTAAATTGATTCATAGGGTATGTAGTTAACCGAATTTCGTTATATGAATGTCCTTAATTCTCTAAGCAGTAAGAACTTTTTCTCATAACTCATAAATATATTTATAAAGCGTTTTTTGAGAAATATCCAAGTCGTATTCCTTTTCAACAACTTGAACATTTTCAATGATAAAAACCTGAGATAGGATTTACAAGCTAAGCTCGTCTCTAACCCATTGCAAAGTTTAAGGACATTGAGTTAGACGCTACAAATGCATTTTTTGCATACCATTATATATTTAAAGTTAGTTCAAGAGCTCTGATCAATTTAAAGAGTAACAAAAAAAGCAACCCCGAACTTGGCCATATGTGACGATACTGAAATTGTGAAGTTGTGACGATGACAAAAATGATGATGATGGTAGTGGTGATGAGGTTTTTAAAAAATGTGAACAAGAGATAGAGAAGATGTGCAAAGTGAAGGCTTAATAGTTATGGAACTAATGGCTTAGAAGGAAATATGAATTTGATTGTCTTTGCAAAAGAGGGCTGGGAAATTTCTTCTTTCAGTCCAAATGAGAAAAGAATCACTCAATTGTTCTTCAGAATGAGAGAGTAATAATGCATTAGAAAAGTGCAAAGTGTGATTATAATATACGATGGCACCAAAGAACAGAAGATGGGCTTGTCTAAATCTGCCCTACGATTCTATATAACATTCTAGATTCAAAAGGCACTAGAAATGATAATGATTTATGCACGATTTTGTCTTCCAAAGCTCATCAAAGAAGCCACCAAAGTCCTGCAGAGTAAATCAGATAGAGATAGTCAGATACACTATTCTGTATGTATCTCCATCCGGCTTAAAGTGAATTCATGTCTATCGCGGCGACCTTAGAAAAATGAAAAAAAAGTTTCGGTGGTATGGGTGACACTTTACTAAATATATTAAAAAATGTATGAGATCCAAAGAAATTTGATAAACCGGGTTCCTTGAACAAGTTAAAAATTCCAGTCCCTTAATAAAACTTATAAAAAAATGAAAACTACCAAGTGTACAGGATTTATTCAGTCGGGATGGATTTATTTAGTATTCCAATCATGAGCTGTACACGACTTCTGTGTGTACTTTAGAATTTTAACAGTCAACATTCTTAGTTTTTTTAAGTGAGAAGGTTTTTTAATTTAAAATTTTTAATTTGAAAGGCCAAAAGGAAGATATTTCCTAGGCTTATATTATTATTCGACATATAAACAAAGCAACAAGTGTAAGTAATAAATTAGCGTTAATTGGAGTTTTTCTAAAGCTAGAGTCATTAACTTGTTACATATGTGCAGAGTTGAGTTTCTTTAATTTATTTTCCCTAGAAGAAAATGTTCATTCAGGCCAACAAATAGGCGAGACGGGACGCTAACCACTCTCTCTGAAATTAAATAGTTTTCCTCTCAACTTGAGAAGCAGTCAAATCCCTTTCGGATGCATAATGCACAAATACACACACACACACATGTGGTTATTTTGTGACAGTGATGGTGATGAGATGACCGACATGATGGCTTCTTTAGTGAACGATTAGAAAATAAGACACATATGAGTGGACAGACATACTTTACAGTTTATACTCACAGTTTCTGCAACAACGGTCATTAAAATAATACTCTTGTCACTACTCTCCAAATTAGTCATAATAATATTTTTTACTTATCATTAGTACTTAAAGGAAGCAAAACTCATTAGCGTCCATTTATATTATATGTAATGGTGGAGCAAGAAGGCCATAAGGGCTTCCGTCTTGTGTCCGAAATCATCAAAAGGTTTTGTACAGGAGTGCTGACACTTATCCGTAGTTTATCACTGTTTTCACTTGAAAAATACTTACCACTTTTACTCGTCTCATTCTATGAAAATAAGGAGGTTGAGCTATGAGGCTATGATGCTAAGTGTGTTTGCAGAGTTACTCACTTGTCTCACTGACATAATTTCAACATTGAAACCCTTTACTTAGTGCTTCTAGGGTTCTTTGTTGAGTTTTATGGAAAAACGCTTAATGCTTTAATGTTTAAGATAAGTCTGAGTAAATTTTCTCGCCTTCATGCTGCTTCAATCAGCTCAGATCATCTTCAACGCACGAATTTCATTCTTTCATTTTCAAGTAAATTTAAGCATTCCTCAAGTTATGAGCGCTTTTGATTTTTTAAAGTGGAAGTTATGTTGATTTTAATGCCTAAAATGACAAATGGTACAATATTGACCGACACTGAGCTTGGTTTCATTTCAAGGTTTGTATTTATTTATTCAACTAAAATGTGATTCTTGCGTATTTAAAATAAATCAATTCAAATGTCTGTGGTTAGTTCATCAATTAATTGCTGCTTGAAATTTCCTATGGCACGTCTTTCTAGATTTGTGTTCTTTATTATGTGTAGTTGTCTATTATATTGAATTAGTTAGTGACGCAGGATTCGGATAATTAATACTACTATGTATAGTTGAAGTATTCCAGAAGAAATAAGACAAAAGGGGTTTACTCAAATTTACATACTTTTAGATTCATAAAAAGTTAACAGCTATGGGCAGACAGGATATGATATTTAGGGTTTCCCATTCGGGTTAACACTTAAGTTAAATGTCAACAGACTGAGAGGTGTGGATCAAAATGTACATGCAAATGATTAGAAAGTCAGACGAGTCATAAACTCTGTTGATGGTTTTCAATAGTAATGTTTCTGATTCTGCTTGACGTCCTAGTCTTATTCTAGACAGCCAATTAAACATGACACGACGAACGTATATGAGATTCACCCCAAGAAAAGAACAAAATGATAAAACGTGAATATAGAAAATGAATGTTGACCAAAGAAAAGGAGAAGTAATAAAATAATGAAATGATTCATATAAATCAATCGGTGATGAGAACTTTCAAATCACATTTTCTCACACAAGATTGACTTTTTCAGCCAAGTCAGCTTAGCTTACGATCCTGCAGACATATTAATACTACCCACAGATATATATATATATATATGAGATTTAAATTAGTAGATTGTGCCCTAGGGAATCTCAATTCATAATCCAAATTCCTCAACGACAGAAACGGATGATGATGGGAACAGGGAGGTTTCACAGACAAGGAAATTTTGACACTGAGGTTTATGCAAATAATACCAACCTAATCAAGTCAAAAGTACATTGATCCAAGGTTTTACAAAAGCCAATAATAATAATGCAATAAAGTCCTTTGAATTTATTTATATATGTTATTAGGTTTATCAAATGCATTATCAACCATGAACCATGTTCATTATTTAAATTAATGAAGTGGTAACAACGTCTAGCTGTTCTATAAAAACCTCGCAGAGCTTTCTTGTCAATATGACAAGTCCTTTGATATACTTCATATCAATCAGTAGAGTTATTGGTAAGCAAACCAGAACCTCAGGTGTTTTCTGCAAGACTAGAATAGAGGCACCCAGGTGAGCTATTCCATTTAGAACGAATAATTTTCAATCTATCCATCGCTTAATACCGCTACTGTGCTGCGGGTTCTATACTACTCTGCGAGTTCATTCTTCATTCTTTCATATACAACTTAGAAATGAGAGTCAAACTAAAATTATCACAGATATAACCCACAAGACTGGGTAAGACAAATCTTAAAAAGGTAAGAAGGTGAAGTTCAGTGGGTCAAATTTAGTCAGTCATCTTCATACATCTTCTTCATTTGCATAAAGCTACATACATAGTCTGCGGGTCGATTCGAATGATAATATGCACATTAAACAAGGCTATAGTAATCATAGAATGTACGAAGAAAGAATGACAAAGTAAAAGTTTTTAATATTTCAATCATCTCATAAATAAGTATTCACACAAGTCATTCAATAAGCATATGCGTCATAACTATTTGAAATATGTATTATTGGAATGCGATTCTTGCTTACAAATATTCACAAGTAATCAAAGGTTAAAATTGTTGAGTATGCATGACAGTTGAAATGACTCTTGTCCTTAACATATATATACGTATATATATATATGTTGTTCGCTTCAGCTCAGGACACAACGGTCATTTTTGGCTAGTGCCAGAAGAGTAAATAAATAAATACGACAAACTGTTCATTCATTAGTTTAGCATGAAATGAAGGGGTCAATAGAAGATTAATTAAGGTGTATACTAATGTTAAGGCTATAAATAGATTCATTAATAAGCTTTGTTGTTCTTCGATTACATGCATAGGATTGTTCTCATTTTCTCTTTCCTTAAGGATTGATTTGATTTTCAAAAAAATACATGGGATGTGTAAAAATATATTTCCAATGTTTTAATAAATGCTATTTCAAATACAAAAATTATGGTTGATATTAAAACCAACAAGATACACAGAGTAACAAGTAGTAATTAGTAATCTAGATTTCCACGCATATATTTAATTGTAGTTTTCAAGAGGACGAAATTGTAGAGATTCATAAGTACATGTTGGTGACACTAATTCATGACACTGCTTATTAAAAGTCTGTAATTTGCAAAGGACGGTCGGTAACAGATTTGTAAGAATGAAGCTGCCGGATTCAATCTATCATTCCTAATCCCAATCTATTGTCTCAAGTCTCATGTAGTGTTTGTCTATTTTCTTTGCCTAGTATTTAATCCCCTCTCCTAGATCTGCCAATTAATTGATATTTTGCTTTGTTAATTTCATAGATCATATATTTCTAGCAATTTAGATTCACTCAGCTTCAGTCTACACTGTCTCAAATAAAACACCTGATTGTAATCTTGCAAAATTCTGAGTTTACAACCTGAGTTATGAAGTCATAAAGAAAATAGACAAAACCTGTTGGTCAGTAATATTTATTAACTATTATGACCTACTATACCTACCTAACCTAACCTAACCTAAACTATAGCTCATTATAGCTTTTTTAGAACATTTACCATGAACTCACTACTATTGGGTACGTCACTATTCTGCCACTCAAAGTAATTGTTTTTTAATTATCTCCAATCGGATAAAATTCTAGGCCAGCTGTCCTTTCTCTTCGGTTGCAAACGTCATACAATCTTATTTTACGACAGTCAAATTAAAGAAATAATTACACTCCAGAATTCACTTCAAATAAATAAATTTATTTAACATTTATTTTCTAACGTCAATTAGCATAAGATTCATTATTAGAATCAAAGGGTTAGCTCTTCTTTTAATTACTCTTTGAAACCACACAAGAAACTGAGTCTCATAAGTTAAAAACACAGGACATCAAACTAATAGATACATTTTATACATGAATATCAACATTTGTTAAATTTTTTTTGCAATTCTGTAAAACGGAGTGGGGTATTTGACAACGTAAATATAGCATTAATGATATTAAAAATACGTTCTGAAATAAAAATTATTCAGTCGATTCAAATAACAAGTTTGTTTGCCAACCTTTTTGTATTTTCTATACCAATAAAAAATAATGTAAATAGATATAACCATGATATGTGGAAACTTTTTAAAGTCTTGTTTCTACCCGAAAATATTTTATGTGAAATAAGTAAGAGTTACCAAAATGAGAATTCCCTAGTAATAACGCTACTGTTTTAGTGAAAGGATTTGTACATAAGGTTCTTATTTATAATTTGATATGGACAATGATATTAGAATTCCCTGCTTTCTATCTCATGATAGAGTTCAAGTTCAATACAGTTCAACAAATAGCTTCTTTCGTGAGACACGCTCGAGTTTTCTTTAAACACCGTTTTTTCTTTGATCTTGAGAATCGGATAAATAAAATAAAACCATCCTCTAAATACAAACAGATCAAATAGACCACTAACTAATCCTCAACCCTGAGAAAGAATAGCACTTTAATTGAACCGAAGTTTGCTTGTTCAGAGTCTCATTATTACTCCATCAATCCTATTGACCTTCACTCTGTCTTAGGGTCTTAAGATTTTTAATTGGCTTAGAACCTTTAGATTTCAGGATTAATGAACTCTTTCATGCGTTTCCACGAGCGAAACTAATACGTATCAAATTGAAAAACACTAGATGATCCTTCAAAAACTTTAGTTGCAACAATTTAGTGTCCCTTCAATAGTTACATATGAAGTTAATGTAACTGATAATTTTCAAGAAAATATAAGTTTGAAACTCTTAGGGTTTTCATGAAGAACTAAAAAATTCTAAGAGAGGAAGATGTATTAATTATTAAACGAGAGGATAATATTTTACTTAAATCCTGTAGTTATTGATTAAACTATAATTTTCGGGTATTACTTAATAAGTGTAAATTCGAGAATGCCACATAAATAATTTGGCATTTCTGCAAATGGCATCAATTACATTTAAAGTAAATTAACGAATAAAACATTCCGACGAATTATATGTTGATTGATTACCACAAATAAAAAACACTATTCAAACGTAATTAATTTAGGCAATTAAATGATAATATCTCGATTTTTAGTATCATTATCGTTAATTGCATAGAAGCACTGAGCAGATTTAAAGTGACAGAACAATACAAACATCACACATTGTGATGTTTCCATTCTCCTCAACGCATAAAACATGAATACAAATAATATGAAACTTTCTTGTCTCAACCCATTCGTAGTCGTCGGAAAATTTACAAAAAATTAAACATGCATGAATAATAATTTTTTAGTGAATCAAGGATGTTTTCACAAAGAAATGTTTTAGTTACCTGCAAATGTAAATGTAGTTGTTTTGGAGAAATAAATGCTAACAAAATGATATTGTTTTTCAGAAACGGAGGAGAATGCTGGGAAATGAAAGCAGTATTGAATTATCTCAGAGTTCTCAAAATCAGAAGGGGAGTAAAACAAAGTCGAATTCACATCGTGGAAATCATCACCCCAAAACATTATGGCTGTCATTGACAGTATTAGTTTTGTGCCATTTTCTAACACCCTCTCATTGTTTTTTCTTCCCCAAATCCTTGTTTCGAAGACTGTCTTCATCTCCTGTGTCAAATGGACCACCACCTCCACAAATTTCACCGGCCCAAGAATCCCTGATAGGTTCTGAGCAACAAATTCAACCAGCTTTTCGGATTGCAAATCGTCCCAATTCATATCAGTCTTCTTCCCAACAACCTAACCCCAATTTTCATGTTCCCAAAGCACTCTGCATTGCATGTGAAAGATTTCCCTGGATGCCCGTTTCAGGACCAGAGAAACCTGCTCTTGGAGAACAAGCTCAGCCTAGCCAACAACAGTCTCAACAAACGCAACCTGGCTCACCACAGGGTCAAAATGTTAAAACGATTGTAATCAAAGCCTTAGGAGAAGCCAAGGGACCTGTCCCTATTCCACCACAACATGCTAATAGAAAGCCATTTGCTATTCAGTTTGATTCCTCCAAATCGACAAATGACATTTCAACCCAACAACGACCATCAAGCGGGGATTCACAAGGAGAGGAAAATAAAAATGCTGATCCTGCCACAAGACCGATTTCGTTTCAAATATATGATCCTCCACGACAACCAACTGTTTTGAAACCGGTAGGAAATTTGCAATATTCAAATCAACAACAACAACAACAACAGGGCCAACGTTTTCCTCACGAACCATCTGCTTACATGCAACCTCCACCAAACTTTCAGTTTCAAGTTCAACAAATGAATCAACAATCAAATGTTTTCTTTCCAGACCGAATACCATCCATGTCTTTCGGTAGACCGACAATACTTAAGCCGGTGAATAATAATGCTTACCTGCCACCCCGTGGAAACAATGGTTATGGACAATCGCAAGGAAACAATTACAATACACTCCCTCAAGGAAATAATAATTATATTTCTCCCCCTCAGGGAAATAATATTCAGAGTCCTCCCCAAGAACCCCAAAAACAACAACAGCAACAGCAAAACAATGGTAATCACCCACCAATTCCACCCATTACTGTAAGTACCATAGTAGCAGCACAGCATGGACGGGGTCCAACCCAAGGGAAGGTGCCAGAGTTCCAAAGCGTTCAGCCTGCAAAACTCGTGTACCAAGAGCACACTCAAGTGCATGGACCAAGTATTGCACCATATAAAAATCTTCCTCAAGTCCAATACGGTAAGCCAAATGCACCAGCACCCCAACCACCACAAAATATTAAAATGCCAATTCTTTCCCGGCCGTTTGGTAATTTCAATTTTGGAAATCAAAATGAACGACCCAGAGGACAGTATGGAATACCACCGCCAACAAATGTACAACAAAGACCGCCCCCGGGAGCATATTTGCCTCCACAGACCCAACAACGACCCGTTCAAAACCAAAATATTATGAATCTACGTCCACCACCACAACAGCCAGGTGGAAGATTCTATTACCAACAACAAGGTCAAAGCCCTCAGGGTCAGGTATTCTTCCCACGACCTCAAGCAACTATACAATATGGACCGCCGAGACCACAACAAGGGGGGCCACCAAATCAAGGAGGATTTAATCAACATGCAGGAAGTCAGCAATCATCTATCACAATCCCAGGAATTCTTCAATTGGGACAAAATGCTCCAAATTACTCCAACAATGGGGATTACAGAGAAACAAACTCAAGACCTCAAACAGATTCACAGAGTTCCCAGACTCATACTTCTAATGTCCCTAACCATGTTCCTGTAGAGCAGACAAATGACTACCACCAGTCTGGAAGTAATATTCAAAACCAACATCAAAACCCGTCCGATAACAATGTTCAATCTTCACCAAAATTGACATTTAGTACACCGAAAGGAGTTGTCAAGAATCCTCATATTCAATCGATTGAGAAACTCAATCCCCCACAACCAAGTAAGGAATCCAGCCAACCATCCGTCATTCCACTAACCCGAGAAAACAGTTGGGAAATAATCCCAGCACTCCAGACTGACATAACTCACTTGTTCAACAATCCCCCACCGACTCAACCGGTTGAACAACCAAGAGAGGTAACCATCCCAGTTCCCTTACCAGTCCCAATTCCAATTCCAGAATCTCATGCTCCAAAATCTCCAATATTCATCATCCGTGGACAAGGTAATCAAAATCCTTCTCAAATTGATGCACAGCAACAAAGACAGAATGGTAAAATAGTTGTTCAAGGAGTAACATATCATGAGGAAATTAGAAACAACCTTGATCAGCGTGCCCCTCCAGTAGCTCAAACGCAGCAAAATTTTGTAACTGCACCACCACCACTGCCACAGATTACTATCCCATATTCAACCCAGCCTCTAACAGAGCGTCCTAGGGTCACTGTAGGAATTCCAATGGTCCAACAACAACAGCCTCAGATCATACTTCGACCGCATCCAGGGCATCAGTTTGACCCACTGCCGGCCTCAATTAGCACTGCATTATATCATGCTCAGAGAACCTCATATCTTACCCATCAATACTTAAGCCATGATGGTCAAAATGGAGAGAAGACAATGTACGTACATAGCGTTCCGGTTCATCAACCAGAGCAAGAAAAACTTCATAGTGACAATGTTCAAAATTTAAATCCCGTATCATCTTCCGAGTCTTCTCACGTTTCTGAAGAAGGCAAAAACTTGCAAAATCATAATAACATCGGAGATCAGGTTTCCGTGAATTGCCAAACCCATCAACAGTGGGTAACTGCCGGTAATAATAATCCAGATCAGAAAGCCGAAGGTGAGCAATCATCTTCAGCTGCTGCAAACATAAACTCTGACACTAGACCTGGGAATGAACAAAAACCATTTTTGTTATATTATCCTACCCCAATTCAACAATCTCCAATATATTGGGTTCAACCACCACAACCTTCCTCTGGAGTTGTAAGACTAAGACCTCAGAAACAGTCTCCAAATGAAGATGAGTCCAAACAATCATTAAATACCGTATCATTTTCCCCACCGGCTCGAGAATGGTCCACGGAGCTTGTAACCCCGTCAGATGGTCAAGCTCGAAAGCCAGAGGCACAACCAAATGAGCAAACAGATAATGGGCAGAATCAAGGCGAATCTCAGCAAGATGATCGAGAAGTTGATGAATACTCTTTTAGAATTCCTTACGGTCAGAGACTCCCTGTACGAACAACTGTAACTCCATTCGACATCATTTCTGTAGGAGAAAATTCGCACCCTATTGATGACGCTCAAGCTCAGAGTCTTGGTAACTTTTTTTCTTCTTTATTTGCTAGTAAATTAACAAACCTTAAAATAGATAGCTTTTGTAGAACGTGTTGAAAAAAATTGGAATGAAAAAAATTCTTATTACTTTTTACTACAGAGCACGAAGAGGACTTTCCCAAATCTGTAGAGGATTACAACGCAAAGACTCCAGGTGCAGATTCAGATGAAAGGCAGGAACAGTCTTATCAAGGATCTCAAGAGGTACAGCAATCTAATAAGAATGATGGCCAGAATAACTTGCAAGATTTCTCATCATCTGGAAGTCTTGAGCAAAGTTCAGGGGCCATACTTAAACCTGTGTCCACAACCGTAATTCATTCTCCAGAGTCAACTTCATATGCAACTCAGTCTTTCAAATTCCCAAGTTTTAGACCCCAAAAAGTAATTTTCCATGATTTTACTAACGGCGGTGGAATTAGTACCTTACTCCAAGAACAGCAAGAACAGCAGCAAGAAGATCGAGCAATTGGACAACCCAGCCAAAACGTACAATCTTGGAGGGCGTTCTACAGGCCAAAGTCACCAAAACTTGTTGAAAACTATTCTGAAGACAGTGACGAAGGAAAGCAATCAATTGCCTCGGGGTCTAGTAAAGTTGTTCATTATCAAGGCAATGGTGAAGTTGCTAGTGGTCAAGTAACCACAGCTGAGTGTGGGACCACGGATCCTCTTACCGTAACAACAACTACGTTGACTAGTGACAATCCACAGACTTTTTCCCCATTGAGTTCGACTGAAGTACATGGTCAGAATGGAGAACGGGAGAAGATTCGTTTCAGACTGGGTAAGACTCATTAGTCTATTTTAATTTTATTTTTAAATCAACATCAACAATACTTGGACACACAAGTATCACATACAATGTGTAAATTGATTTAATTTATAAGCGGACCCAGAGTCAAGTTTTCACATCAAGATGGTTATTTTTGTATACGCTTGGACCTATGGAATTGTAATATTCTTTTAGAAAATTGAGTTTTAATTAAAATGGCAAATTTAATAACGTGAATAAACTTTGCAGTCTTAGATTAATAAAGAACGAAGCAACTGAAATGCGACAAAACTTCAAATATATGCATAATCTAGACAAATGTTGACATTTTTAAGGCTTTTTGTTTTGTTTTGCTAGGAGCTCGATTCCCTGGAGGTCGTCCGTCAATAACCTCATTCAATTCGTGGACAACAACTCCAGGAATAACAGAGCCAAGCAAAGATGACACACATTCTTTGGATGACAGTGATTCTCATAATCCCGGACCATATTCAGCCTCCATCTCAATCCCAGTTTACAGGCCTGCCAATGCTGCACGAGAAATTCATAACCATGCTCAAGAAAACAGCTTTAGTCCTCCGAATAATATCCTCAACCTTGATGACATTTATAAAAATAGTGAAATAAAGCAACAGCATTCCTTGGCATCCTCTAGCAGCCCGTTGGAAGAGGAAAGCACAGTTGCCACCACCACCACCACAGAAGAAGGCCTTAGTACTATGTCGACTGAAAAGTCCTCGTCCTTCTCAATCTCTATTAATGAAAGAATGGTGGATGGAAATGACAAGACAGAGAACGACTTTGATGCAAATACTCCAAGAAAAGTGCCACAGAATAGCAAGATTGAAGTAAGTGTGTCACATTCCCAAGATATTTCTCAAGTTCCATCCAAGCAGTCAGTTCATATTGTGACTTCTGTTCCCGTGGCCTCTGATTACGACCATGATCCGGTGTCAACAACAACTACAATTGCAACCACCACGACAACACCTTCTTCTGCCAACACCAGTACAAAAATTGTAAAGACTGTCCGTGTTCGTCAAAGAATGAGACCCGGAGATGGAAAATTCAACGGAACTATTCGGAATAGATTTAATGGACCTGGACGGATTCGCGTTGTTCAGAGACCAGTTACTCCGGATTATATAAAACATTTCCCCGAATTTGCTACCCAAGAGAGTGACAAACTTGCAAAAGAGGAAGAGGAGGAAGTTAAAAATGCACTTATTGAGCTGAAAAGATCAAAATGAGCTACTACTTAAGTTTAATTGTTAAGGGAATGTTTTTTTATATACTTAAGTTAGCTATCTTTCGATAATAATCGTATAACTTTTACAGTAGTTAGATAATTTATTTCCTGTGTCGTTATAAATGAGCTATCTAGAATAGATGTATGTTAGCTTTTATTGAATGAATGCCAAGTGCAATAATGTTTAAGAATAATGAGGAGACGCGTAAAAATAGTTTTGCAAAAAAGCCATTGATTTATTTGTAAATATAAGGTTATACTATTATCTGTTCGGCAGCCATCAAATTTAATGAGTATAAAAACATTGTGTAACATTGCCATTATTCTGAACAATTTTACATAGTTTATCGATCATTGGATAAATCAGTTGTTTCTTCGTATCAGTTATTAACGTATAAATTTCTTCAATCTTTGTTATTTATTTACACCCCAATTGTTGACACTGTTCAATTTCGTGTTAGTTATTTAGAAATTCAAACAACTTGTAATTATTCTTTAGATATTTCTAATGCATAACAGATCTATCAAGCTAGCATAATTAAGAATTCAATTGCAAAGGACTGATTCAAATTTTTTCAGCCCAAATTTTCTTAGTTCATTATAATCTGTAATTGTAAATGTGTCAAAGGAGAAAATAAAATTGTTTTCAGTTTTGTATGGAAAGAGGAAATGGCCTAAATGTTAATGACATCAATTTTAAAATTGTAGCATTGTCAATAAATATAACAAAATCAAACGCTGCCAATGAGCGGTATGAGTCACTATGAGTTCAATCAATCACTCCCACACGAAAGACGTGACATTTCATCAAAGTGAACATTATTAGATTTTATTTTACATTGCATTGATAAAAATTCATAAATATAAGAATAATACGTATTTCAAAAGGTTTCTTTAGAAAGAGCTAATTGCAAAACAGGGAGCACTTTGATTGACGAAAGGTCCGCCAACACAGCCTGAAAAATAAATAAAAGATACTATTTAAAGTCCATTCATTATCATACGTAAATAAATCGGTAAACATTAGCAGATAAAATACAAGAATAAATTGCTATTCAAATAATCCTACTGAAAATTTCACAGGGATTATAATATGTGCATACAACACTCCATTTAGAAAAGGACTTGTGAATGAACGTACATACATAAATAATATATTTTGAGTACAAGGTTTTAGGGTACATTCAAATTCGTAATATTTTACTTAATTATAAATCCTTTCAGTGTATGATAAAAATTTCCTGGGATTTTCTAGGCTCTACCGTCAGCAAGTAACCTTCGTAATATTACTTGAGTCTTTTTCATCTTTCTAAAATCTCAACTTTGAACAGACAGAAAGGAAGAAATGATTTTGACATTCAGGTAAATATAAAATTCATGCAGTAAATTGAATACAAAGTACTATGAAAACAGTTCATGTCACAAACATTTGAGACGATGAAAGTTTCCACAAACTAAGACATTTTGTCCTTCATTCATCATCACAAAGAATGCAACGAACCCAAAAGTTTACTGGGAGTCTAAAGAAAATAAGGCATTCGGTCGGTGCACAGTTTATAGGACGTCCAAAGAACTCTTTTCGGAACCAAATCGATAAGGACTGCCTTGTCCTTGTCCTCCAATACGGACCCAGGACATGAGATTGCATTTCATTTTCTCATGAAGTTTCCTTGCCCCAAGGGTCATTGAAAACTTACTGATAATAAAGCTATTAAAATGATTGAAGTGCTTGAGCGGAATGGTTGACAGAATAACGGCAGTTTGACAATCTCATGACTCATGGTGAACCTTTTATACGCACTGCAATCTGATATATCTGAAGAACCCAAAGCTTTCTAATACCACTTGATACTGTGGCTTTCTTTCACTCGAGTCAAAAGACTTTGCACTTTGATGATATATTCAGTTAAATTTATTCAATTCCGAACTTGCTTATTAATTTTTACCGACGAACCATTTTATGTTATTTCGAATCGTAAATTCTGTCTGAAATTGCAACACGGAAAGATTTAAAGTCATTTTAGTAGAGTTAGACATTAAAGCAAAAGGTATATAGACCAAAACATGGTTGGTATAAGTTACTGTTAAAATATTCCGAGTTTATCAGTAGGTTCTAAGCAAGCCAGGTAATGGATAATGTTACAGGACATAAATCATATTAGTGTGCATGTGAGTATAATGCAAAGTAAATTTTAGAAAGTGGAACTTTCTCCCTCGAGCTGGAAAAAAAGGCTACACTAGACCTTTGGTCCTGAACGTGTTGGAAATATTATTAGTTTAATATTATACGATAGTCACACATGTACTCAGCACATATTGTATTAACAAAATATATTATAAGCGAGGCGAGAGAAAGTTTTTTTTTTCAGAACTTACATCGACAATCTGAGGTTGCTGAGCCTTCATTAGGTTTTCTTTTCGAATACTTAAAACTCCCATGGCGAAGAGAGAAAAGATTTGAACAGAGTTATAGGCCAGAAGAAGGTCCCAAAGCTGCAAAACTTGCTCCGCTGGTAAGTAGCCACTGAATCCTTTCATCAGCCATTTGAAAACTACACGGAGCCTTTGGACACAAATCAAATTTTAAAATTCAAAATATCCCAAAATAAACAAATAAAAGTAAGATATAAAAAACTAAATAGAATCCTTTAGATAAATATATATTTAAAGATTCAACTAAAAAAGCCAGAAATTTAGAACACTTCATTTATTTAATTTAGAATTTTAGAAATTTAGCTGTAAGACAGACTTTAAATGCCAAAATTTATTAAACGACCCTTGTACGTATATGTACTTATTATTTCATTTTGCAGTTGATGAAAGCCAAAATCTCCGGAATTAGAAAATAAAGAATTCTAGGATGAAAGAGTGTAATAATACAACCAGTTCCGTTAGTTTCAAAAGATGAAACTTGGTTTCACTTCAGCTCAGTAAATAAAAGGTGATTAAAATGTCTATGATTTCATTAAGTAAGATAATAAATTTTATGTCAGTAGAATTAAAGATAGTCGTTTGTGAAAATCATATGATGAATCGAGAAGCACGGATAAAGGCTAAATTAAACTTTTCGTATTGGTCTCAAATCAATAGGCTTCTCAAACAAGTCTCAAAAGGAGTTCAAAGGCAGAACTGCTTTCCTCAATTTCCCTTAGAATATACTAATCAATGATAATTATCACATAATGTCATCATCAACGTCTGAATTGCCAAAAACTTCATTCAAAAAGAGCAATGTAGTGAAAACTATTGGATTCCTATAGTTGTTAGAATTTAAATTAATTACAAGTTCCAAGTCCCTACATGCATATTAAGTAGTATACTTACTACTTAATTTATAATTACTCTGTTCATTACGGTATTAGACTTGCTTAGGTTGTTTGCTAAGAAGTATAACATTTGAGAGCCAAATTTCTTATATCCCTATTCATAAATGTATAAAATTATTATGATCATGTAATCATGTCAGTACCATGAACATTGTCATCGAGCCATTTGTTAAAAACTGTAAGAAATCTTTACAATAGTTTGAACTAGCATTTTTTTTTATATACATAACCACAAGTAAAGTTGTAGGCGAAGTTAGTAGTCAGTTTAATTTTGTGTGAGTTGTGAACAAGATTGACAGTCGACAATTAGAATCAAAGTAAGTAGCTTAACAAAAATAGTTTGAATGCTACACACATAAATTATTGGTGTATAAATTGTATTTTAAAGAACGCTTATTTAATAAATATTTCATACTCCTTTTATGATGATAAGAACAAAAAATATCTTTAACAGGCTTAGGCTATTACAATTTGGTAATGGTTTGATTTTAATCTAGAGGTTTCCATCCCGATGAAGACTAAGAAGATTACTCCAAATTTCGAGATTAATTAATAAACTTATCGAATGATAGTCCCCTAAATCCGTCGAAAATTCTGCTCATAAAGTTTAATTACTCATCTTGATCCTGGCATTGATCTTGTAATGTCGTTCTTACTTACTACGAATGAAAATGACATTTAATGTCACAGATCTGTACTAGACTAAAAAAACGTAGGTGATTGTACTGTTAATGCTATATATTATAGGCTATTTCTCTCATAAATATAATACCCTTACTGTTGATATTGTAGCAAAAGTTGAACCTAACGTCGAATAATGGTATTGTGTTGTCTGGTAATGTCATGATTTTTGTTCCTTTTTTTGCTTTCAACATCATCCTTGCAATTTATATATATTCTATTTATTCGACTGTGAAGTAGTTGGCTTTGACGGTGGTGGATTCAACCTTCTTCCTGTACCGTTTAGATTCAGTCGGGTTCCTTCTGCCCAGGGGATTTCCGCCAGACTTATTTCTCTCAACGAACAATCTCACAAGGTCTTGTCTGGATAGATAATCCCTAAAATGAACCCGGCTATAGAATAACGGGAATAGTACACAGCATATCTCTAAATGGACACCCTTGGCCATACATACAAACATTATTTTCTTCATCGTTCTTAATGCAGCTTAGGCTTAACAAGAGTGCCAAGCCGCACACATTTATTTCCATAAGTATAAAAATAATTGTGACTGCAAGCGCGACTCGATATCACTTAACTACTGTGATTTCCTCAAGCTTTTTTATTTCTTACATTTCACTAAGCTTTGGTAACTGTTCTCGTCAGATTTCTAAATGAGAGCAGCTATAGTAAGAGATGCATTCTTAGAAACTCAGCCCACGTCGCTGTCGTTATTCGTTTTATCCCATCTTCCTTCGGTAGTAAAAAGTTCAGAAGGAAGAAATAATGACGGGGCATGTCATTAGAGACCAATTATGGGATGGACCTCGTCAGCTTTTCCGACCAGCATGATACTAGCAGTCTTCCTTCACCTTGAAGCATGTGTTATTGGACTGAATTCGACAGAAAGATTTGAACGTTTTGGTTTGTTGGACAGTAGGCTAGACTAATCCGTCGGTGTTCAAAAAAACCTTCGTGATATTTCATTCTTGGAGTGTTTTAAAAAGTTTTCATCATTCTTTACTTTCCCTTGAACTTTCTGTTAGACTGGGTTTTTTAGCTGAAATTAGTTCAAAAACTGAGAACTTTCATGAAATTTTACCACAAATGACCTCCACAAAAATTAAACCTGAGTCCTTTTTAAAAATGAGTTCTCTCTCTACTATTATAGTATCCTTTCTATTTAGCTATTGATCTAGTAGAAATGACAGACAAACACAAAATCAGGCAAGTTGATTTTCAGTAAGTATTTTGGAATAGTAGTTCATCAGAATCACCTTATCTTCGTTCTGACGATCTAGTTGTGCGTCAACTCCTAAGGAAAGATGATGATGACCCTTTTTTTAGTGAGCTAAAACCCATCAATTTACACTCTACTCGAGATTGGGCAATGAAAAATTAACAAATAATTACCGTCGTAAAACTTTCTTCGTTCTTTAGAATGTTCAGTTCAGATAGAAATGTACAAAAGCCTTCTGAAGTCTTAGAAGCTTTTCATCAGCTCCAGGAAAGAAACCCTATGTATTATTATACTCTAGTAAAAACATAGTAATTTTAGGGCGAAAATGGAAATAAGATGGGGGAGGAAAGATTTCAGCTCGGAATCTTTTTAACAAGAAAGCATAATTAAGGTTAGTAGTGGCCAGGGTAGGAAATGCTTCAAAACTCCTAATATTTTTGATGAAAAGTTGAAAAAATATAAATCCTATCTTTCAAGCACCCGTCAAATTTTTGAATATAGAAAACAAGTGAAATTATAGACCAAAGTTTACAAAAATTTTTATTTTTCAATGAAAAACATTTTAATTTCCCTTGATATTTTTAATTTTTAAATTATTTTTGGATTATAAAATTTTATGAAATTTGAATATTTTTCATTGTTCTCTTTGAAATTTATTTGCCAACCAACCCTGGCAGTGAGATTTGAGTTTGCAATTTAGGATCAGATTTCTTTTGTTTGAAAACAGAAGCGATTTAGAAAGTGTACGTGAAAAAATATTCGAGAAATGACTTACGGGAGAACTCGAAGAGATCGGAGGTGAAACCAAAGCTGCGTTTCATGTCGATGGAGCAATTTTTCGAACAAAATGCAAAGACCCACTATTCCATTCTCATGAGAAGAGATTTCATGAAGGCGGAAGAAGTATCGGGTGTACAAAGATCTGAATGTGAAGTATAGCGGCTCCGGCTCGTCATAAAGGTAACAGAGTGGGGCAACTATTTTAGAATTAAAGGAATCACAATTAATTCCAGACATTTGATTCAATCATCATTTTGTTAAAACGGTATTTTCTTATACCAATCAAAAAACATTTGCTCCAACTACAAATAAGGTGACATTTCCTTTTTATTGATATCAAGAATGATTATGACTTTTTAAGTGAAAAAAATCATCCTAGTAAGAAACCCAAATGATCCCAGGCCACAGAAGACTTGTGGACACCGTTTAACATAAGAAAATCTTAATTTAGTGTTCATCAAAGCAGACAAAGTCTAAAAATTATCTAGAGGAGAATTTGGACTACACTTGACAAAAAATTTCTGAGTCCCCGGTTGACCCATTTTGGAGAAAATCGACCCGAAAGGTTAGGTTGTTTATATAGGGTTTTAAAAAATCACAATTTCTCTCATCAAAATGATACAACAAAAACTTATTCAAAAATTATGAATTTAAACTTTTCATCTGCATTAAGAAAAAAGGTGAAACAGGTCAAAATCTACGTTCTCTATCAAGCAATCAGGATTTTCTTTGCCAGTTCTAGTCCAAACTCCTAATTATTTTTCTCAATTTTTCTAATGTTAAACGGTGTCCCAAAAAGTTTTCACATATGCCTACTGTGCATTTAGGTCAGCAAAGAATTCGATTGGAATAGGAAATAAATCTGTATACCGCAGCCGTAGCCCAATCCTTTTCTGAACTCTTATCATCTCTACTGCTTCACTAGTTCACAAAGACCGTAACAAAGGTAACATATTGCTATATCTGCTGGTAAAAGGTTAAGGGTTTGCAAGAAATATGGACTCTGTAAGTCTTAATCAATCCATATACGATTTTATCATTACATCTAATTCACCATTGTGAAAGGGTGTCACTGTGGAGTGCGTTGCAATAATACTTACCATACATCGTGAAGCCGTGGAAAGGCACGATCCCATTTGGAGGATAAATTACTGAGCCTTCTTTGTGACTCCCTTTTCCCTTTACACTTGCAGTTAATGGGCTTTTATTGCTCCTTTCAAATAAATCCAACAACGACACATCGCGGTTAAAGCAAAGGAGCACCTGATAAAGCGAATCCTCAAAGACAAAGTATTGGTCATCGTTTGCTGCTGTGAGCTGCACATCCTAAGAGAAATACAAAAAAAGGATTTGACACATAATAGTACTGTTTCTCTTTGAGTCGATAACGAGTCATCGCCCTTCTCATAAGACTTGTAAAACGAACAATTACAGTTTTAATAGGTTCTCAATTAATATAAAAAGCTTTATTTGTTCTAAGATGAGACTAACTTATTATAAGAACCAATAAGAAATATTTTTTGAACTTGTTCGTTAAAGTTATCATGACATCTTTTTCTACAGCCTAACAACAAAATGCGACACAATTCTGAGATATGATAACTCACTTGAAATAAGTTTTGTAATTAGATGTTTCAACTTTAAGGTCTATTGAACAAGCAGCCTTATTTCTTACGAGATGATTAGAACAATAATTCACGTGTCACTGAGCTCAGACATTTTTAATCTAGTGCTGACTGGAAAACTTTTTCAAATCTAGAAATAAAATTGAATTATTTGTTCATAAACATCTCCTAAATTACCAACTTTTGAAAACTCATAAATTTACAAAACCTAAGTTCTACACGAGAATACGTATGAGTTTGTCAAATGGAGAGAAACTCGTTGGATTGTTGAAAGACGGTGCTCGATTTAATGGGGTAACACAAATATCGTGATCGCATCACACGAGTATGAACCGATATTAGTAGTATTAACACGAGGGTTTACTCACAGAAGCATTTAATACAGTTAACAACGTTAAAAGGTATTCCTGGATAACACGGTTATGATGACAAAAAAATGGATTTCGTCTTTGATCTTGGTTTCAAGTTACAGTTCCTGGGAATAATGTGAATAAATAATACTGCTTAAAATAAATCGAATCCCCATGTCGTACATATCATACAATTTAGATGCTGATCAATACTGAGGTTACAGAACTGTGAGGATCAGCAAAGGTTTTACCTGAAACATGACCAGCTTTTTAATGACCTATTTTACAAAATATTCTGGTTGAGGAACCAAGCTAAAAAAAAGAATCACGCTGGAAAATGTCACTAGAGCATTCGCAATAAATATTCGCAACCAATTTCGCCTCATATAATAATCTCTATATTTATAGATAAATGATTAATTAAATGGAAACCATTTCAAGACTATGGAGCAAACGAATCATATAATTATTAATTTGTAGTTTATGATGTAGTTGATGACTAACCTTTAGAATAAGTCGATCAATGATAAGGTCGCATTTTATCACAGCTTGTCTCAGTTCTTGGTAGCAATCTTGGTGCTGAAAAAAGTGAAAGTACAGAAATAAATAAAATTAATATTTTGTTTACGTACAAACAAGTTAGTGTTTTAGTGTTTGCGAAAAGTCAGCAACTGTGTTCAAATAAATTGATGACATTTTGCATTGCATAGCTATGTAGGATTCTTGCTTGCACTATTTTTTTTGTTGTAAACTCTTAATATTTGCACACCCACATTCACATTATATTAATAAAAACGTCAACATTGACAGTTGAGCAGGATTTGAATGTGCATAATTTCTGCCTACACAATTTTCTAAATACTAACCTCTTTGGTGACATGTGATCCAAGAATATGTTGGTAGAGTTTTGCACGAAGAGCCGTAGGACATCCTTTCTTCAAAAACTCTTGAGCAACGGGAGCAAGTCCTTTGGAATCAACTAGGAGAATAGAACAACATAAATCAATTGTCCTTAGAGACGGATAAAGGATTCCCATCGGTAGATTATCATTCTGGTACACCTGTCACCAAAAACTATCATTTCAAGCGAATACACACGATTACTTTCTCGAAGGAATCTATTTAGCATGGACTCATCGTTTCCCTATTAAATCACTACCTTCCGATCAAGCATAATATTTAAATGATCATGTTCTTCTTCCGGACATGAATACAAATGCTAGAAATAAATTGGGCATATATAATATACAAGTATATTCCCAATATATAAAAAGATATAAAATAATGTTATGTTCTCTTATTTGTATATTTGCACTAACAATATCACCCACAAACCGTTCCGGAAGTCTACAAAGCTCATGGCAGTTAATTAAGTCAGTATTAATTTAACTAACTCACAAAAAGAAGCTAGCATATTTGGAGTATCTCCAAGGAGGGTTCTTCTTCTGTAAGATTCGATTAAAATTAATTGATTTTGATTCGGCAGGGTACACATTCAAAGTTCTTGGTCTTTTGAGACAAGGTTTGAACCTAGTAAGAAGGTCTTTTTACGAATTAAACAAATCCTACATGGTACTTATTCCAAGGAGTTGAAAACAAGTCTGGCGAAAATAAAGATAGTAGTATCCCTCTTTGAAAGGAAAAAAAGAAGCAGCGAACTGAAAAAAAGGTGCTTAACTCTCTCTCTAAGTACATCCAAGCTTGCTGAAATGTTGGAGAAAGAACATGAAGAGGGTTTAATTTTAAACTACATTTCACTGATCCATACATACGACATGTCCACTTGTGAAAATCCATGGAATATCATTGCACGGAGCATTTGTTCAGCTGCTGTTCGCTCTCGCTTTTAATAAAACAAGAAAGAGAATATGGAAAGCAGAGCTTTATCAAGAAATTCATCGAGGGAACGACTCGAGACAAAGCGTATCAGAGTGTACGAATTTATTGTAAAAAATAACAATGTCTTTCAAAGAGTTTAGGAGTATATTTGAAAATCTAGGGATAGAATTTGATTTGGTGGAAAGACGGAAACCAGATCCTATGTAACACTTCATGAGTAAACATAAAAAATTTAAAGGAAGAGGAATGGGTCCATTAAATGGGTTAGCTTTTCGATAACGAACCCTTTTTATAGAAAAGGCACTTGAGACATGGAAAACTTACCGATTTCTCCCAGTTTTGTCCTTTGAATATGAATCAGTTTTGGTACCCCGGCACTCACGTAGCTTTCTCCTTCGGAATCCAAATGTCTGATCAACCCGTAGTGCGGTTCGCCTGTTGTCAAGTCTCCAAACAGACATTTCTGAGGATAATGTACCAATATAATATATGACGCATACTTGCATACTCCAGCAAATGCATTATTTCCTACTAAACGAATACCCCTTTAATTAATGTAATTTATTGTCCCTCTTTAAGGTGAAACCGCATAGAACGTTTAGCGATTTGTTTAATTTGATCCTGTTAACCGTTGACCGTATGCAACGACTCGGATTAAACATCAAGAATATCAACACTGATATAAATAGAACATTACACAACAGGCAGGAATCTCTTTTACTCAACGTTTCTAATGTCATTTGATTCTGTTCTCACTTATTGAGATATCGAGAATAAGATCATGCAGAATTTTTATTAACAACTGAAACTAGAATACAAAGTTAGCTTACCAATTCTCTTAAAGATTTGACTTTAATGGGCACTGAAGCAAGTGAGCTCCAAAGTTTTTCAGACCTATAGCCACCAATAAAAATCCAGTTAGGTTATATTATATATGTAACAATTCATGCTACTTCTAATTACTTTACTCACGTGTTCAAATTGTAATTCGGACTTGAAATCTGAAGAATACAATCTAAGAAATCCTTCGGTGAGTACACGGGCTTAAAACGACTCAGGTCTAAAAACAAATTAATTTCATACGACGTTGGAATTAAGCTTTAAAAAAAGTTCAAAAGAAAAGGTCACAGAAGCATAACAAATTGGGTGCCAGTTTTAATCTGATTTTATTCTTCCTGGGAATCTCAAAGGAAACGAAAAGTTTTAATAGCATTCGTTTTCTTCTATACATATATTGTTATCTTAATTAAATTACTAGGAAATATTTCAAACTTTAGCTTGAATTTAATGTTTGCATATTATGGGGGGTTTAATTTGATTGAAGCGAAATTACCAATATCCCATTGGCTGAATTCTGACCAATTTTCTTCAACGCTTTCTTGTTCCGAATTCAGACGTCCGCGAGCTAATGGAGATCCTATGTTATTAGCCATTGAGATTATAGACTTCCAAATCCGACCTTCCCATGCTTCCTGTATTAGAATATCACAAGTATTAAAAATTTCATATCCGAATGTCAAAAAAGTTTTTGTTCAAGATCTGCCACTACTTATTGGTAAGTCTAGCCGTTAGCGTTGAATACATTTTTGTAGAAATTTAAAAAATCATGTGAAGTAAAATAGAAACAACTAAATTATTTTTTGAAAGATTAAAAAAACAACTCCCATTGGGTATGTTTTGATAAATACAGCGTATGCTTATTTAAGCAATTTTAAAATGTGGGTGAATCCCTGCATTTTTTAAAATCTCTGGTTTAAAAAAGTATCAAAAAGACAAACAGCATTATATTTAATATCCTCCTTTACAAGTAAATATAAATGTTTGTGTTGTTGTGCAAAGTTTCTGTAAGCTATTGTGTTTCATATTTCAGAAGGTTGTGAAATCTAAACCAAATCCTTTGCTTGCCAGCCAACTTTTGCTAAGACTCTTATGATGTTTAAATGGTTGTTAATTCTCTAGTTCTCAAGAAAATAAAATGAGTTACACATGATGTCCATTATGTTCAACCGACGTGCAGTACAGTTCGAAAGATGAATTTCGTAAACAAGCTACGAAAGATAAACTGAGAAAGGAACCATGTTATCTTATTTCACGCAAAATCCCGCAGTATCTTACATAAATGCAATGCAGACAAGTAAAGATGTAGGAAGTAAGCATGATATCAAATCTCCAACTTACTTGGAACTTCTTCATATAGTCAAGAGGCTCTGAACTGAAAGGCTTAAATCCAGAGCATCTTTCCTTAAGCCAGTGGTAAACCATGTTTCTTAACTCAATGTCCAAACTTCCACCCTTGATTTTATTCAAAAGCGAATGGCGAAAGTCCTCCACGGTTACTGCATCTGATGTGGCCGACTTCTATAAAATCGTCAACATATTTTAGTCCAGCCGTTGGCGCATACATATATTCTCTAAATGTCAGCACTGTCAGCAGACCTCAAAAAGTTATTTTAGAATTATGTTGGTCAGTGAATTTTGGGACTGAATTCAATCAATAACTTTATCGCAAACAAATTTGTCGAGTAAAGTTACAAAAAATGCTTATCTCAAAATTGTGTTTTTCCAATTTTGCAAGAGCCTACCAAATCGTTCTGAGATCTATTCTTCCAGAACCCAGACCCAAACTTCTAAAGTTTGAATTTGTATGCAGTTTTTAAATGTAAACTACTTATTTTGTATTTTGAATTTGTTATCTAAACAATGCAATACTTGCATACCTTAGTTTTATTCATTCTAATAAATGTTTTATTTTAAGAATAGTAACCATACTAATTAAAATCAGCTTTGTTTATTTTCAGTTCTCAGCTAAAAATAGTTTTTAAAAAACCCACATACCTGCAGATCATGACAAAAGGATTTGTACTGCAGCATTCCTGATATCTCTAAAGATATCCTGGAAGCTAAGACGTGAACATTCACTTCTCTTGTCGCCCCTTCCATATTGTTCCCTTCAATAAAATATCAGCTCGGCTTTCTATAAACTAGAGATAGTTGAGTTGTGCCTTAAAAGCCTTCAAGAGCAGATTTAGATCTTGAGAAAGTAACTTTTTCCATCGATGACTTACATTTATTTCAAAAGCAGCTTTTCGTGTCAGCTCTGTCTACAATGGAAATGGATTCTTTGACAATTCAAATATTCAAATGCGAGAGGAATGAAGAAGTTTGAATATATATCTTATCAGCGGTCAATTCCACTATATTCAATTTCCGAAGAGCCGATCGTCAAACAGCCTGGACAAAACTACTACCAACTCTTCTGGAACCATTACAAAGTAGAGCAAAAAAATAAGAATTTTGAACATTTGATGTGAGGATAATCGACCAAACATTTTCCAACGGGTAGATGACTTCTCCCATTCTCTCCTTTTCACTCTATGTTGATGCGTATTCGTCGAGGCAAAGAGTCCGAGGTGACAGCATTTTCAACCACTTTCTCCCTCAAAGAATCCTCTTATATAAAGGGCTAGAAATGAAAGGAAGTTTGATGCTACTCCTCGAGAACTACACATTCGATTTTCAATATGAATACTAGCTCATTAGAAACGCGTTGCAAAAACTCGAAGATCGCAATAACAATATTTTCAAAAATATTGACCCCTGACCTTTAAAACGACAAAAAAACCAAATATTATACAAATTCAAACCGCTGTGCTAAAACGTAACTTTTGCAATAACTTATTTCAAAATTTTGACTCCAAAAATTCCAATGAGTATGTATAGTTGGATTTGGACAGGGGAACATTTTTGAAACCATTTCAAATAGGGTGATAGTATTCGTTTTAAACATGTTTTCCAGATATTGACCTCTAATCTTATAAAGTCAAATACCTTGCCTCTATCTTCTGACCCTTGACCCAGAAAAGAGTAAAGCACGAGTTGGGTTTCCCAGAAATATATCTAAATGCGAATTCTACATTAAGCTTCTGCTAACGTTCCCAGAAATCCTTTCATGATCCTTCTGACTTTTAATTTAGCTCGGCTTACCGGGTTTCTAACCCTAGTATACACATAAAGAACAAAATTTCAATATTTTCCTCAAATCTTTTCTCACTATCACCACTAGCACAATTTTGACTGAAACATATGAGTTTTGCTTATTCTATATATAATAATATAAGGGTACGCAGATCAATTCGGAAGCAGTCGTGTTTAAATAGCAAACTGACAATCGAGAAATAGTACTATCTCGTTTGGATACAGATAGATCTTATAAGCCATCAAAATGCACTTCAGGTATTAAATCTGGTTGAAGAACCAGCCAGTCACACTGTGGACAGTGTTTTTTTTGGAAATTCAGACTTCTCAATATTTCAAGGTTCAATTTTGTTAGAAAACGGAGATTGCATTGAGGATATGTTCGGTTAGTGCATTGACCCAATCGCTTCGTCTGATTTGCAACACTAACGGTTGATGACATTTTGTTAGTTCAGTAGACATTCTATTCGAAAATATAGATTAAGGTCGATGTATGATTTCCAACTTGTCAATTTTAGCTTAGTTTAAAATTGGGTTTCAGACAAGAAAAAAGACTGAAAAATGTTGGTGTGAAACTTTGAGTTCTTAGAAAATTGTTGAACCTCTCCGTTCCTTGATATTTTATAAGTGCAGGCTGCTTTAAGCTTGTCAAACATACAACTCCAACTTTCTTCAGTAGATGAAATAAATATATTGTCAATTCAATGTTTATTATTGTGACAGAAAACACATAATAAATATCATGGTACACATTGTCTTAAGGCTTAAGTCAACTAGTCGAGATAAATGTTGTTGTAATACATCAGTTATTGATAGAAAAATCAATGTGATACCAAATAAAAGTTTGTAATCACTTAATTTAAGGATATTTAATGCTCCTACGTATATTCATGACTTTTTGAATGATTTCCAGATTGTACAATTACTTTTATTTGAAGTCGCACGTGGAAGTAAAGTGCATAAGGTTGGCAAAGATGTATCAAAACTGTAACCAGATTTGTGATATTTTCTCATTCTTTTGACAATCTTTCCACAACACGATGATGACATATTAAGGAAATTTGCATAATTTAACAGCTGCTATAAAGTCAAATCAACTGACCTAGTAAAACACTTTTAGATTTAAAGCTATAAAATTAAAACGTGATGCACCAGGTGCCTGCCTCAAAGATAAGATTTGAAACAGTGCATGGAAATTACGATCAGTCTCCCTGTGGCTGAAATGTGACACATAAACTGAAAGAGCAATTCTAATCGTTGGCCTTCGCATGTATGTTAATACATATTTCCGTATATTTTTCTAGTCTGAATCAATATTATCATAAATATTTATAGCTTTCTTAGTTCTTATTGAAACTATATATTTTTTAAATGGAAAGACAGTTTTTAAAAATCACTTAACTAGAACGTAATTACAACGACTATAGTCTATAATTTTTCAGTAAAATTAAAACAATTAGTAAAGCAAACATTTATTTTGACTCTTTCTTTGTGCTCAAAGAAGACGTAAATATACAATGTATAATGTAACTTGGAGCAACAATACTGTAAAGTTTCCAAAAACGGCACTATTGCCTTGGGCCATTTTATGGGACTTTGTGTTCTTGTCAGATATTTCTAGAATGCTGGTAAGTTGGTGGTTTATTAACTTGGTGGATTTTGTATATGTATTTGTATGATATACATAAGTATATAAATTGCTTGGAATAAAAATGATGAAAATTCCAGAAAATGGCATCCTTTGATTAAATCTTTTGCTTGAGATTCTGAAACGCAGATTTTACAATAAATCATTTATCTTAAGGTCATTTCAGTGTCAGTAGAAAGTACCAAAGTGCTTAATAAAAATGTTGCTTTAGGAGGCAACGGGTTAGCTTTTGGGCACATCACAGCCATTTATTTTTTCTAGTTGAATTTAGCACTTACTACTTGTATCCTTAACTTGATGTCATCCAATCCATCTATCAATCTTGACTTAGTTGCGAAAGAGATTCAATAAATTGAGAAATTGATGTCTTTCCTTGCACGCTGTTTATTTAATAGTTCCTTCATATCTTTTTAGAAATAGTTTTCATGACTTCCTCTTGTCGTTTGGATCATTGAAAGATCTTATTGAATCCGGAAGTTTTGGAAACATCAGTAGATTGAAAAAATAACTATTTAGACTCTAATTTAAACTACTTTAGTAAAACACTCTCGGGATATTTGATATTGGTGGGCAGATAAAATTGAAATTTTGACTTCTAAATTCCTAAATATAAAATCTTTTCAAGTTCATCCTTGGTTGCCAAATGAAATAAACAAGGGGATAGTGAAACCAAACTGTGGGTTTACGAAACGCACTTTCCAAACGATAGAAAATAACCCCCCGGGGAATGGTAAAATGTTCTTTTTGTTTGTTTGCTTAGATTTATTTAATTTCATAGCTCGCAAAGCATTTTTTATAATCCATTCTAGTGGAAATTGTATAACTGTAGAGTAGAATTTGAAATATGAAATATGAAATTACGTATAACTCTTTTGTTCAGTAGAAAAAATTACGCCTACAAACAAATTTTGCCAACCGCTAAGCCGCAGTTAACTCTCATAAAACCTCCAGTGTTTGCTAGGTTGGATTTTTATCAGGTCGTAAGGATTGTTTTGTTTGTTCAACAAACCCAGTTGCTTTTATTAGTAAACCGTAGGATGGGTCACTCTGAACTTGACAAACAAACAGCAGACCACATAGCTATAACGGCTCCAGTAAAACCAAGGGCATAGAAACCTCTAATTTTGAAACAAACCGAGCGAATTAATGTGAGACGAATTTACTAAAAATACATAAACATGAAATCATATAAATTTGTAATTGTCAGTAGAAATAATATTCATTTGACCGGAGTGAATGCATATCGTCAGCCTAACCAGCGAAAATGCTTTTTGTTATTGCTGTATGATTTACATATGAATTTTTATATCAAATCTAATCCAACTGGGTTCTTCAGTAGCAATTTGTATTGGACACACAAACCATCAATCTAAAACAAGCCAGGATGAATTTCAAAGTGACAACCTCATCCGACTTATAATAATTTGTACATACGTATTGTTTACTTCATCCAGTTTTTTAAATCCATGTATATAAACGATGCTTTGGTTCACTCAGTATGTATTTAAGAAACGGAAATCTGGCAACTAGTTTTGTTGGAGCATTGTAGCCAGGATTTGATCCAAAACACTTAAACTGAAAGATGGAACATTGCCTATTTCATTAAGTACGCACATAGTTTTCATATAAAGTTAACATAAATAAGCGCCCTTATATAGAAGCCTAAAGACGTGTGCTACTTAATTTACAATGCAATCGATCTGGACATATTTTTACCGGCTTCTTCTAAGAAATGACAATGGATTTGTATATTTTTTCTTGAATGAATTGAAGGAACACTTGTCGGAGTGCAAGTGAAAGTCTTGAGAGCCCAAAAGAATAGCCGACAGAAAGGACAGGCGCGCAACCCTCAACATAAGATTCTTCTTGCTTTCAGTTACAATGCTTGTTCGGATAGGCAACCAGGAAAGTTACACACTTTGCAAGACTATGACATGAGAAGTTTACTTTCAGTGCAATTTCATATCTGAAACTGCCAGCACCAACCAGTGGTCTCTAACTTTGGTTTTGATCTGGTATTTACAATTACGATACCTATCTGTCTCAATCTATCTTTAGCTAATCTGAACAACCTTCCAGTCGGTATTGACACCATCGTCCTTAGCATATTCTTCTTCTTCTATGTTAAATAAAATAATATCTTCCAAATTTCTATTCAACTTTTCAGTCGGGAGTTTTGTTTTGGGTCAAATTCTGCTGTTGAACCTATGGGGAATGTGATACCTTTCCATTCTATTTCTTGTGTACTTTATTGAATGTAAGAATTGTGCTTAAAGTGATTCAAGATTTCTTTGTAGCTAAAACTACCGAACGTTTGATCTTATGGTTTGTTAAAGAATTTCAAAAATGTCTAAGCTAGACGGGATTATCTTCTATCGCCAGAAATCTGAAGATGTGATAACGGTGAGTGATATATTACGAATGTCATATCTCTCTCAATTTCATCTTAAGCTTATTATGCATCAACCATTAATGAGATTTACCACAGTCAACAGTGAGTTTGAAGTCAAAAGCTACTATTTTTAGAGACAGGGATTCATTAACTGTCAACTGTACTTGGGATATTGCCAAAGCAAAAAACCTGATTTTGTAAACTTTCTGCTATAAACTCTCGTCTGTCAAGGTAATGTTTGTAAGGGGGGTTTTAATTAAGCTTAAGACAAGATTCTAGACTCATTCATGTAAGCAGCATACGTTTCTGGATAATTTATTAGAAACAACGGGTTTCTTGTACTTTTTTTTTCTGTTTTTCAAACTTGGACTGCCTTACAAATGAACATGGGGATCCATTCTACTTTTGTGGAAGTATGTTTCCATCGCTTACAAGATTTATGAAGCATTTAAAAACAGAATTAAGCATCCATTGCAATCTTGAGTTTGCACCAAGAAACTCTATGTAATAATATTGGCTTGTGTAGGTCAAGTTTTAAAGCAAACATAACTGCCTATTCCCACGTTAATAAAAGGTTTATTAGACAGTTATCAGTCAGTGTGGGAAATCCCTGCCAATTTGTTTTCATGACTGTAGTAAAACTGAGACGGTAATAATATTTCGGTCATCAAACCAAACCTACCACCAGCAATAAGTAAATAAACTAAATTCAATCTTTCCCCAATTTTATATTAAGTAGTTTTATGAAATTGACAGTTTCAAATGTCTGAGCCCTGTTTATTGAGATTAGTTTGAGCTCATCAGCTATTTGATTTTTAAAATCTAAAATTGTACTGTAATCAGTTTAAAAAATGGTTTCCTTCTTTTTTTAAACATTCAATCAATACAAAAAAAGTGTCAGCAGTTTCAAGATAATGAAAGCGTGGATAGGATTTATAATAATGAGTTAGATTTGTGATAGGCTCGTATAAATTTCATTCTAAATTCAGCATTAAAAACGTAAATGTATGAAATATTCCTCTTGTCTAGATTTAAACTGTGTCATTGTAATGGAATACCTTCTAAAAGTATTTTCCATTTCTTTCATGTTTTCAAAGGCTAGACTTAAAAGCAAATGTATACCGTTATGTATGAAACAGTTCTTTGCTTACACTGGAAAAAATCTAACTTTCAAAGACGCTTAAACTCAAAGCTTTGAAGAGGACTAGTTTTATTTGTAGCAAGGAATGCATTGGATATTTTGTGGATCGTGGACAGTTAGGCTTTTCAGACAATTTGCTTCAATCAATTGCAACTGACTGTAGTCAATTGTGGCATTTCACATTTCACGAGTCTGTAGAATTCTCAGAATTCAACTATTTCATTTCATTTCAGCAGATCATATCATAGGAACGTATAACAACCCAATTTTTCAGTGTTCGAGACAGGTTGTCAATTTCATTACTTGGAAATTGTCATCAACGAAAAAATAAAGGGACGATCAATAAATGAAAGAGTATCTCTCTACCCACTAAAAAATTTCCAGAAAGTTCCAATTCAATTTTAATGGAACGAGTTATTAAATTTCAGTCAGTCGTCTATCACGTCCACGATACTTGAGACTGCGGAAAGATCAATTTTAAGTTGAGGATTGTTTCATAATATTGTAATGCATATATACTCATTAATTCCCGAAACTAGACTTTTTGAAATAGATCCGCCGACAAAAATTGAATAGAATCAAATCAAAGATTTTAGAATGGTGCAATAAATCAGGAACAACTTCAATAAAAAAGACCTTAATCACGGCTAACAAAGATGATCTCAACATATCCCTCTTCATTAAGAGTCGAATAACATTGCAATAAAAACTGTTTTATTTCAGGGTTTCTTCTTCACTTAACAAGAGAGAAAAGAACATTGCTATTGAGAAGACGAAAGCTACCCAATTTATTTCCGTCTATATAACATCTTTACATCTTCTCAATCAATGAGACAACTTCATTGATTTCTGGGATACCGAAGAAAGAACGTCTTGAAAATCACTGGGCTGAAGACCCTCAGGAAAATATGTTGTAAAAGACGTTAAGTGCCATGTGCTGATGAAAGAAAGTACATTACCAAATAGGAAGCACACAAACTGTTTTCTAGCTTCAGTTAAAAGAGACGACTATTATTCTTCGTGTAAGGATCTTTTCAAACTTCACCCAGACCAGAAACTGTCAAGACTATTTCTATCCATAAACTTTATATGCCTCGGGAAGATTCTTGTTAATTCATCGAGATTTTTAAAGAACGGCGAGAATTAAATCAGTGAAAGTTGTCTTTCTGACGGCTGGTATACAATGCGTTCTTTGTCCTTTTTGGAAAAAGCACCAACCTTTTTGTTAAAGAAAATTGTTCAGACTAGTCAATAACTCAATCCAACTTATTTGGAACTGACCTAGGCGCTCTAATTTCTTCATACTCAGCCATCACTTTCTTCTTGTCTAAGTTGCTCAAATGTCTCAAAATATCGATGAATGACAGGGTTTTTGACAATATAGATACTTAAATTGTTTAAGAAACAGATAAAGTTTAAAGGACATGTTTTTCCTTTAATACATGTACCCTTGCCCTCCTGCCCACAATATTCCTACGTTCTCTTGTTCTAATTTAATAGTAGGAGGTAGGCTTATGAAGCATGGCGGATGGAAATTTATCAACCTTGTGCTCATATTTTATCAACCAGACAATTAGTAACAATAAAGCTCTTGATGATGTACTTTCTACTAGAACTGATGAAAGTGACTTGGGCTTTCCCTTTCCTGACTTTCCTAATGACTCAAAGGATGTGTCAGTGTTAGGAAATGCATCTTCACCTTGGCTTAGAGTTAGGTTGAACGAAAATATCGGAGTTAATTGCTCAACTTATCTAAGCGATATGCTCTCCAATTTTACAAACTTTGGTGTTGGTTCCACGACAGACCCCATTCCAATGTCGATTGGGGTTCTACCTCCGTTCCCTGGCAAAAACGCCATTATTCCTCTATATACTCTCATCTTCTTTCTCTCCTTCATCGGAAATTTCCTTGTCATTTTGACTCTAGTGAAGAATCGGAGGATGCGGACTGTCACCAATGTTCTTCTGCTTAATTTGGTAAGTCCTTTTATCAGAATTATTTCACTCTTCTAACTCTGGCTCACCCCAAATGATAAATACGTAGCATTCATTTAAAAAAAATCAAACAACATGATAAATATATCTTACGGAAACATTTTTTCTGAAAAAGAAAATGAAACAGGACAATATATGGCTTGGGTTTGTTTAATCTTTACGTCATACTATTGTTCTGAACATTTTTTTCTTACGCTATTTTTGTGAACATTAAAACCTTTATTCTAGAAATGTTAAAGAAAGCACGAATATCCTACACCAAGTCATATATTATTTTCAAGATTAATACATTTGGGGGTCTATTTTTTGACCTGAGGTAAATTATATACCTGGATACCTATAATTTCTGTAAAACATTTACCGAGTTTTCTATTTTGAGTCACGGTTTAGACCTGACAAGCATTACGGATGTGTAT
>JAQGBQ010000087.1:0-43788 GCA_034698485.1 Vertagopus arboreus
CAAGTTCCAGTTGAATTAAATAATTTAGTGTTTCCCGTTTTACGGCGAGCTTTTTTCAACGTTGTTACGTTTTATTAATATACACATCGGGATTTGACAATATTTGTTTGTCGTGGTCGTTTGAGGCAAATTTCTCGTTTCATAGTTTTAGGAGCGCCTCAACTTAGAACAATTGCTTTTTGAGATTTTATTTTTTTATATTTCTCTGTGAGATAAACTATTCATTTTGTTATATTATTTCCTTGTCGGGGAAACTACTAATTTTTTATATTTCCCTGTGGGAGAAACTACTGATATTTTATATTCCGAAACTACTAATCTTTTATATTCTCCTGTGGGAGAAACTACTATCTGGAGATACTCTCATTTACTGAAATAGTAGTAAATAGCTAAATGTCCATTATATCTAAAACATTGGATTTGTTTCCTCAAAGAATTAATTTGATGAAGCACTAATGAATACTTGAATGTGTTTTATAATAAAAACGTTGGATTTGCTTCCTCAAGTTAATTTGCTGAAGCACTACTAAATCGCTAAATGTACATTATAACTAAAACATTGGATTTGCATCCTCAAGTTAATTTGCTGAAGCACCACTATGTCTATTACTAAAATATTTGATCTGCAACCTCAAAAAATTTATCAGCACTAATGAATACTTAAATATATTTACTAAAACATTGTATTTGCATTCGTACGTCAACCCCCAAGGGTTTTAAAAAAATGAAATTTTGTATAGCGACGGTTTTTGAGTTCCTAATTAATATCAAATAAAAAGTTAAACCTATTTAATGTGTGTTAAATTAAAATTGATCTAATCGGTTACCCTCACGGATTTTCTAAACAAGGGTAACAGAAAGCTGGAATGTTTTGGTAGTCCACTGGCAATTTATGATCTCTGAAAAATGCAATCATCAAAGACAGTAAGATTTGTATTCATTTATTTTTAAAAACAGTTACTATATTGTAATGAGCTAATCAGAGTCGGACTTCATGAAGCTGCTGTTTTAAAATTGATTTCTAGTACTTAAAGACTTCAATGTAAATGGTTCTTTTTTAATTGTTATTTAAAATGCTAGCATCTTGTACGGAGTTTAAATGCCATTCTAGTAACCAATTCAGGCTCATAAAGTATTTGCTTGTTAAATTTATAATATGATACGTATAAATGGTTTTTCGATTTTGAAGATAATAATTTAGAACTAAAGTATAAAAATGTTGATAAAGCCGTTTTTAAATATAATATCGATGAACGTTTGACAAACAATAAGTTCTGAATGAGCTATAATCAACCATAAAATATCAACCAACGACTTTACGGCATCTATAAAAATCGAATATGTACTTTTCTAACATTGAGAGAACGAATGACAAATGAAGATGTAGCAGCTGGTGCTACCTTTATAATCTCGCACCCTTCGGTCTTTGTTCATTTTCGTTTCCATATAAATTGGCTTATTAGGGTGAATTTTTATTTCTTATTCAATCTTTTATCGAATAAAGTTAATTTTATAATTGTTATGCTGGGTATATTTTTGAATTTTTCTGTAATTCAAATTCAGAATTCAAATGTGACAGCAAAAATTAATTAACTACTCAATAAAAAAAAAAGTATTTAATGCTATAGGTTCATCAAAAAAAAATATTATACCGAGAAATTTTACAGCGTGTGTATATACATTTATGTAAGTCGGATGATAATGTAACTACAACGTTAAAATATTTTGGTTAGCACAGACTCATAAAGGTCGTCCAGCTAAGTAAGGTTACTAATGTAGACGAAAAAAATTCGAAAACAGTAAGACGTATTTTATTGAAATTTTTTTATTTGAAAGAAGAGAGTATCAAAAACATTTTGCAAAAAACCGTTTTTCAAAAAAAAAATTTGTTAAAATGGCACGCAAATGAAACTAGAGGTTTCATATGCAAATATTCACTACTAAGAAAATGTGGCCGTAAGGAGTCAGAAAGAAACAGTTCACCACTCCAATTCGCTTGGCAAACACAAAAAACTATTCATCGTATAACTACAATACACAAAGAGTCCGATAAGAATAATTATAAAATTCCATGTGGCCGTCCAGTGTCCAAAACCCTCTCTACAAAAGTTAAGAAGGTCGAGAGACAATTAAGAAGACTTCTTCCGCTTTCGGCCGTAGTGTGGCCAACAATTCGAAAACTTCGAAGTCAACGATGTAGGAAATCAAAGTTAGGAAGCTAAGGATCAAGGCCCAAACAAAAAAAAATTCTCGTAAACACATCAAAGATCAAAAGAAGCGAGCAAAGAGACGACTGCGAAAAATTTACAAAAATATGGGGTCAAAAGTTCTCGTTTTTGATGATGAGAAAAATGTGACCTTGACCAAATTTCATGACTAGCATTTTTTCATCCTATGAACCCTAAGAATGTGGAATATCATCACCCGTTCAAGAATGTGACAAAGCTTCTCCAAAAAAAAATCGTTTGGCCAGCGATGGGCAAATTATGAAATGTGTCGCTACCGTGCATTTCGAAGGGGTCCATGACACTGTGACTTATCTTAAAAAATGTTTGAAGCGGCGTCTGACATCCTTTATTCCAAGGCATCATAAAATTGAGAATGTTTTATTTTGGACTGGCCTTACATCGATATGCTATGCCAAAGTAGAACGGACTACCTTTCAGAGAAAAATCTCGAATTTGTGGCAAAATGGGATAACCCATCTAATGTACCACAGGCTCGTGGAATTCAAAATCTTTGGCCAGATTACAAATCATGATACTCAAGACGATCAGAATCACCAAAAAATTTGGATGGATTCAAGAAACTAATGTGTAAAATCTCGAGGGATATATCGGGAAAAGTGGGAAAACGCTGTTTTGACCACGCCCGGAAGATGCTTATAGCAATCGAATACAAAGAGAGTGGGATGGCAAAGACTGACATTTCTATAAAACATAAACGTTAAGCTTGTAATTAAAAAAAATTCAATCAAATATGTTTAACCGTTTTGGAAATATACTCGTCTACATTAGTAACCTTAGTTAGTTGGACATGCTTTAACTATTTGGAAAAGTTGTTATTATTGTATTTAAACAGTGAGATTTTAAATCATTATATATTAAATTCTATTTTATTAAAAGCACTATTTAATTCAATACAGTAGCAATTTCTTAGATCTTAAATTGCTAAAAAAATTATATTCTGACAAAATATATTTACTATAGTCATTTTCATTAAAATTCTTTAAAAATACATTTTGTCTCAAGTACATTTGAGTTAAACTACATTTACTATTACTGTATTTTAAAATTGCATTTATAAGCATTTGCCTCTTTTCCAAATACACGGCACATGAAGCCCAAAAATAAGAAGTTGCGAATCAATCTGCCTAATCCATTTGTAGACACTTGAGAACTAAACAGACCTAGTCTCCCAAGAGAAGTACATCATAATATTTTCTCAAGAGCAATTCTTCTTTACTTATCAACACACTATTGAAGTAGTTCAATCTAAAGATTCATTTGGGGAAGTGCTATATCTTGTCGTATTATAATCACTCGTAGAAAGACCCCTTTCTTGTCTAAACATCAAAACCAGAAGCCAAGCTAAACAACCACAATTCATTTTACACCAAAACAGTCAACAATCAGGCTATTGCCAACCAGAAGCTAGCAATTTACTAAAGTAACGAATTTCTACTCCTGTGTATACAATTATACAACTACTACTCATATTTACACAAAAGAAAAGGAGGATGGTTGTCAGCTCTTCTAGATTGTTTGACAAACAACACATTTAAACATTCGAAAATGGCAAAGGGGATTATATATATTGTAAACAGTAAATGAAACTTTATAATGCAAATAGAAAAGTCTTATTCTACATAGCACGAGCATCGAGACATTAAAAACAAGTGAAAATTCCAGACCTGAAGCATCAATCGGACTATTCTGTCGAAAATAAATGTGAAAAAAAACAACAACAATAAAAATGAATTTATGAATAATATGATACAGTCATTAGGTTTTAGTCACAGAAGCTTTCATAAAAAATGTGAAGGAAAAAATGGTTCCAAAATGGATGGAGCTTCATGAAAAATGAATACGAACCTCTGGTGCTTAATATCATGACAAATGTCGAGGAAAGGATAAAAAGCAATTGAATAGAATTAGTAAAAAGCTAGAGTATAGCAAGCCTGCACGAAAGAACTTTTGGTAGTTGAAAAACGTATAAAAAGTATATATAATAAAGCTTAATGAAAGGAGACGCAAACTCGATTCAAATACATTAGATATGATTAGAGTTCCACACTATTATGAAGATATAATTCGAATTCCCCTATGAAACACTATTTTATATACTGGCTTGATAAATAGTAGTTAGTGGTGGATATAGGACGATAGGATGTTTTTTGTAACAATTTATGGAGGATTGAAGCCCTTGTTCGGAGAAAGTTCGCTCACTCTCGGATCGTTTTGAAAGGGGAAGGCCGAAACGACGAACTTTGAGAGCCGCCTTCAACGCTTGGGTCGACGGATCTATTGGTGGTAGATGGGAAGGAAATCCTCCTCTAAAGAATGTTATTAGCTCCTCTTGGCATCCCATCAGAGGGTCCTCTACCATTAATGTCTCTTGACAAAGAAAGAAGCTAGCAAATCAAACAAAATCGTTGCTCGTGTCTTGAAGCCCCTGAAGTGTTCTTCCATCCATCTATTCATTCATCTTCATCTCTTGTTGTATCCATCTCCAAAAACCTAAAACTAACCATCCATCCTTCCTTCTTGTCATCCCATCGTCAAGATTCTCACAACCCTTTCAAAAAGACTCCAAAAAAACTATATAGGAATCATTCCCACGCGTCAACGTATCATCTCACCAGATAATATCATTTACTTGTTCAGTTGCACTCTTGTCTTAGAATCGTCTCATTCTGCGTGGGGCTTGCGACTTTATCCTCAAGACTTTCTCCCATGTGGCTATCTCCCTTAAAAAAATAAGAGGAATTGTAAAGGCAAGCACTGTTGTAATTCCAAGGGGCTTGTTGAAACTGAACACAAGAAATTACGGCATTGAAGAGGCTCAACAACGATCTGTTACAGGGTCTCTTTGCAGTTCCACCAGAAGAATATCAGATACTGGATATATACTGGGAGGATAGAAGAAGTACCCTCCTACCCTAGTCAGTACTACTGCCTATTGCTGAGTGGATTATTTGAAGGACCAAATCAAGAGAGTTGTTGAGAGGCGGACGAGTATCAGTGTAGTAGTCCCAAGCAGTCTCATTCTAGATTCTACAATCTATAATCTACGAGTATTAAGTACTAAGCCATATTATAATGCAAAGGCATATCACTCCAGAGAGTTGAAAGGGAAAGTACACTTCTCCAGAAGAACTATTAACAGTATTATTATTATTACTATTGCTGTCACGCTCCAATAATATCATTTGCTGTTTGCTAGTCGCACTATTTAAAGCACCTGGCCCACCTTGAACGACTTCAAACCTCTCTTCATTTACTAAAAGAACTTGAAATCGGCTAAGAATTAGCAATTGAGGATTGCAAAAACAAGAGTACTCTCTTACTTGTTGTATTCCTTAAGGGTTTATAAAGAAAGACGAGCTTGAGTATAAAACAGAAACTATTGTGGTTACTGATATTATTGTTATTCAGAACTTGAAGTATAGTAAAGGAGTAGCACCAGTGGCAAAGTAAAGTGCTCCAATACTCAATTACCATCAAATAACCATCATCAACTCCTTCTTATGAGAGTTCAGAGTGACACTTGAGTGCATTACACATTGAACTTCAGATCTCTACGAATCCAATTCAAATCAAATACCCAGGAGGAGGAGGAAGAGTGAGTGTGAGTGGTAATTCACCGTCTCTTCCGAATTATTGTTATCATTATCACGATCAACCATCATCATCAACAGTAGTAGTAGCATTCAACAACATCAACATAATCAAGAACCGCAGCAGTAGGAGAAGTAGTGCACTTTTTCTCAAGGGTCATTAAGTAACTCTCCAATCTACTTGTATTCAGGGTTTGAAACAGAACGCAAATTAAGTAATCTTAAATCAGATCGAAGAACACTCCAAACATAATATCAAATAGCAAAGAGTAAATGTATCACATTAAACAATAATATACAGAGCTTCAAGGGTTGTATCAAGGGCTACTAGAAGTACACTAGAGAGAAAGAGAGAGAGAAAGCTCTCTCATTTGCCCGAGAGTCTCTTCAGGTGTTTGACCGGAACTGGATCCTCTATTCATTTAAGTACGAAAAGCTCAAGTATCCCATTGAGGTATTAAGTACTAGAGTTTTAAATTAAACTGAACAACCATTATACATAATATTATTAGTAATTTAGAATCTAGATCAACCCACCTCTTTGATAATTTAAAGAGAAATGGTTTTTTAGAATCGGCAATTATTTGCCGAGTCATAATTAATCGTCAAAGTGGACCACTCGGGTCATCATCATTCCGCACCGTATTGGTATCAATGGCCAACTGGCACAAATTCTACAAATTCTTTGGTTGCAAGTGAAACCTCTCCGGTGATAACTTGTGTGGAGGAAGAAAACACGATCAAGAAAGAAAGTTTATCTCCACCGTCGCCCTTGTTGTGTGAACCAACTTCCTTATTAAATAATATCTCAACTTCCCCCGAGAGAAACTCTAGCTCTAGTGAAAGTACCATTCCTACTACTACCACTTCTGCAAATAGTAAAACTATATTATCGTCAATAGAAAGTAGTGTTGAAACATTGGATTTAGACAAAGAATTTTTATCGGCGACGGTGGAGAAAATATGTCACCGTAGGTCTAAAATCAGGGCTTCTACAGAGAATCCAACAGAATCCGTTAAACTTGAATCAGAAGAAGATTCTGGTGATTTCCAAGAACACGAATTAACCGAGTTAGAAAATCATCATTCACATATTTCTCAAATTCATCAGCTTCATAATTTCACCCACCGACACGCTGGAGTTTCAACGCTCGCCGACTTATCTGGCGAGCTTGCCATGTCGTTGAGCCCCAAACATAATTTACAACACACCACACCATTTTCTGTAACTGATATACTAAGCCCACTTGAAGAGTCTTATCGAATTAGCAAAGGTCTCGTTGACGCTAGCAATACATTTTCTCAACTTACCTCATCTGGTTCACCAACGCCCCCCTCGCCGTACCGAATTTCTCATCCCCATAATTTCCAAGTATCTGGTGGTGGAGATCATCATCATCATCATCTAAGCAGCGGAAGTCAATCTCCAGTTTCTGCAGTTGTTGCCGCAATGAATGTCCCAACTAGTTCTCCGTATCATATGCACGTTCCTCAGCTCTCTCATCCTGGGGCTGCAGCATTCCAAGCCCAGTATTGCAATGGGGCAGATCTACATATGGGGGGTCATTATGGCGATGTTCGAAATTCTACAGCTGGTTGGTACGGAGCTTCCGCAACGGACCCTAGATTTGCGAGTAAGTCATAATATTTTTTCATTTTTTGGTTGACCCTCATTGTGCGTGTCATATCTCAAGAATCTAATAATAGGAAGCAATGCACTTTTCTATTCAAACAAATGGTATGCTTTGCATTGAGCGTATGTGAAAATGCTCAAAACGTGACCTGTCTCAAATCTGCCTAAACCACGAAACAAATGATAAAAATAAACCATTCATGAGAATTTAAATTCACATTCGACGTATTTTTATTCATCTGAGATCTCCGTGTGTAAAGATTTGGAATGCCTTATTATTCACAATAATAAAGTGTCATGGGTTTCATTCAGTTTGATAAATTGAATGGTATTTTAATATTTATAATGTACTCATACATGCTTTGTGCGTATTTTGTGACAGTTACTCGTTTGATGGGATCATCGGGTGCTGGGATGAATATGAACGTGTCAAATATGTCCGGATTGAGTGCATGCAGTATGGGACCTGGTGATGTCAAGCCGATGCAATTTCCTCTGGCTCAAAGACGAAAACGCCGAGTTCTTTTTACACAAGCACAGGTAATTAATTTTGTTTTAAACTGTATTAGAATCTTTGGTGATAAAATAAGTTTTTATGTAAAAACTATAAAAAAATCTAATCTGATCGATACAAAAGATAAAATTCAGCAGTTCATTAATGAGAGAATTCATAAAAAGAAACAAGCAGCAAAAATCAAAACAATTAGATTCAGAGAAAACACTAATAACTTCCAGATTTTATACCTTTATTTTATGCTCGTTAAATTAATTGGATTGACCCGCATCAGATTTTACGCTAGATTGGATTAGAAGCCTTTAGCTCTGGTAATATTTGTCGAGATCTTATCACTAAAGGTGAATATTAGATAAAAGACAACATAGAATGAATTCATCATAAGACTGGAATTTAAAGAAAAGGGCTGCATCACGTTCTGTGTAAATTTGTTCAACGCATTAACTTTCCCTGTGTAACAGAAGGGGGGAATAAGCCTTAGTTAAAACACTAAAAAGCTAAAAGACTTCATTTGCTTCAATGCAAAGATAAGGAAGGAAAATAGATTTACAAATATGCTATGAAAAATCATTTCGTTATTTCTTATTGCAATATAGATATCTTGATGTATATATACTTCCTAGTAAATTGAGACAATTTCCATTTGCAGGATATTAATAGAGGAGTAAAGTCCCATTACACAATTGAGAAAATGGGGAAGACTCTCAGTAATAAAATAATGCTTTTAAACCTTGTTTGATGAGCTTAAAGCCAGGGAAAGGCATTATGGCGTGAAGGAAGGTTGAATTTTGGGAGAAAAGCGAAAGCAAATAACGGGGAACTCCCGGGTTCAATATTAAAGCCTTCTCTGTGTATGTACTTGTACTACAATTCCATATAAAGATCTTTATCTCATCATCCTCAACCTTTCTTCATCCTCATCAATCTACAATCCACATCATCATCACAATCACAAATATATTATCGAGGCTCTAGATCGACATCGAGGTGGATATTTATATCGCGGTGCTTCTCCTATATATATATGCAATACCTTATGTGGCAAAAGTCCCACGGATTGTTCCCATCTCAGAAAAGTGTTTTCTCATTTAGATTTCCAACTCATGAAACCTTTTATTCTCCCAATTGAAATTCACTCAACCACAAGTTTCCTTTTTTTAACCAGGCCAACTTAAAGGATTTTCTTTGGGTTCAACCATACATGCATTCATTACAACCATATCTCAACCAGACAGTCTATTCAGCAAAAAGAAAATGTTATCTTATGATCATCTCTCTAACAATCTGTAACATCAAAACTTTCAAAGTTTGAAACTAATTGTCTGCTGGTATTCGCCATTCAATAATATTTGTAAGATATTTTTGTAGCAACTGCAAGCAATGAATGAAATCCGATTTATTCCGTTTCTTTTATTTATTTATAAAGGGATTGAGGGATCAGAATTGATTTAATCTTTGACTCGGTTTAAATTTACATTTGTTTTGGGCTGAATTTGGCTATAAATGTACTTGCTTGTTTATTCTCAAAGGTTTACGAGCTGGAAAGGCGGTTTAAGCAACAAAAGTATTTGTCAGCTCCTGAGAGAGAACATCTCGCAGGACTAATTCATTTGACCCCAACACAGGTGTGTAAATTGTATTTTTCAGTTCTTTAGAAGTATTATACATCCTTTGATAATCTCTTTATTGGATTTCACTGTCAACCAAAACCTGGTCGCATGAAATCCTTTTTGGTCCTCTTTTGAATGCATAGTTGAATGTTGAATAATGTTTGACTTGTCTACCTTCCACCTCCAATTTCTCTTTCAATGTACAAGAACTGACGAAGAGACCATCATCACCAAGAGTCAAGTGTCTCTGTCGTCTCCTCAAGTTTCGTTGAGTCCCCTTCTACTGCTATAGTGCCCTTTTGTACCTGTAATGCACTCCATAAAGTGTGTGGTCTCTGACCTGATCTGTTCTATGTGTGCTAACTAATCGTTTTGCTTCTCAAATTACTATGTAATTCCAAAATGTGCACATCGACACTTGACAAATGCATATGATTTCAAGTATAATTCAAGTTTTAAATGTTCCAATTTTTTCAATCCACAGGTGAAAATTTGGTTTCAAAACCGGTTCTTTGAATTCATAAAAATTCTAATATATACATATAATCTCATTTATATTAAAATCAATAATTTTATTAACCAGACGGAGTAAATTAACATTTACACCAAGTCCAAATTCAGATAATATTTCTCATGTTATGAAGGGATTAAGGATGATAACATTTATTAATATTTTTTCTTTTTTAATCCCCTACAGGTCAAAATATGGTTCCAGAACCACCGGTAAAGTAACAATTAAATAATTGAATAAATAATCTCATCTTATTATGAATATTAAGAATACAACTCAAACTCTATATAGGTAACTGTTTAGCCAAGAATAATAACAAAGACGGTTTTTTTAGTTACACTATTCTCATTTTATTTTATCAAGACTGAACTGTATTTCGAATTTTTGAATTTATAAGAACACAAGGCCAGTTTCCTAACTCGTTTGATTTTTATTTATTGAATCTGCTCTAATATATTATTCTTATTGTTTTTGATAAAATGGCTGGAAATGTTGGACATGCTACATCATAATTCCAATCGTAAGTCTCTTAAAATATTTTATTTATGTGATATTCATAAGACTAATAATAACAGGACACAGACACAAAAGCTTATTCATACAAATTCAATACACATAAAATAAATGAGGATTTATGTATGCGATTTTATTATCAATGATGTATTGTAAAAGTATGAACTATTGTCGTTGTATGTGTATTGAATTTGTATGAATATGTACAGAATAATTTTCAAAAGCTCATGTATTGAATGAATTTACGTTTTTATTCCAATTCCAGTTCCATTTGAACTTTTGATTTCTTTGGCAAAAAACTAGAATTTTTTATACTTAACTTGCATATAAAAAATGTATAGAAATATTTAATGATAATGTGAATGTCAAGGTGGCAAAGCAAAACACCAAAAGAGATATTTGTATCGATATAAGATATTTTATTGATACAAGCATCGTTCCAAGTCTTCAATTTATGGAAACAAACCATAAGTACAAGCTAATCATGATTCTAAAATGGACTAATTATTTTTTACAGATAGATACAAGTGCAAGCGACAAGCAAAGGAAAAGGCAATGGCAGAAACTAATCAGAGCCAGGTAGGTTTATTTAGTTAATTATTGATTGTGTGCTATAAAAACAACAACACTCTTGAGCCAACTGAGCAAATTATATCTTTATTTTCTGAAACTAACTGGCTCACAAAGTTAAATGTTTTTGTAGCAATGCCTTAAACTAATATAAATAAAACAAATAAATAAACAGAGCTCCCCAAGACGAGTAGCCGTTCCTGTCCTGGTCAAAGACGGGAAACCCTGTGGCAATTCTAACGGCGATGCCAACAGTACCTCTGGAGGTAGTGCGTCTTCAGGATCTGTTGTCAGCAACATAGGAAACTCCGCTTCCCCGAATTCTCAATCTTCTTTAGGGATGCCGAATTGTTCCCAGGTTAGTAAAATAAACGTATCTTGCTTGGCTGCCATGAAAGTTAATTAAATGCTTTGTCTCCCCAAGTTTTGTTTGTGAGAAGGGGGGAGTTGTCTCTTATGTAAAGATCTTAGTCTATATGATATATAATTTCATGGTGTTTTGAAATATAGGGCGGGTCGATGGTCTCATTTTATCACCAAGCATCATCGTCTTGCACCGGAAGCGGATCATTGGGCGGATCGAGCTCACTCGCAGGTCTAGGAGGCTATCAAAGACACTCGCTAACTCCAACGCTCGGGATGACTTCTCATGGACTCCAGCATCATCAACAACAACAACATCATCAGCAACAAGGACTGATGTGTGCCACTGCTTATTTACCTCCACTTCAATCTCGTGCTTGGTAAAGTCTTCAATTAACTATAACTGTTGTGAAATGGACACATAGTTTTGAATCTATTCCTTCGAATCTAGTTAAATCTCACTGAAACTCTCTCACACAGTTGGTGTAAGTTTATCCCAACTTGCCCCAGTGCTTTCACAAATAATCCCAATGTACTACTTACTTTCACCCGTCCTCAGAATATTAACTTCGCAATGTGCAATGCTAATTGATTGGCTTTTGAACTTCGATGTCCCAAGACTTTCAAGAAGCTAATCAATACATTTAGTGATTTCCGTTTTTAAAAAAAACTATCAAGTATCAGTGAAGCGTAAAAACGGAATTAGGCTTTGTGTTTGGTAATCATAGTACGAGTACACCACGCAGTGAAATCCGCCTAGGGTATTTATTAGTCCCAGTACAACAAGTATTCACTCAGATGGAATTAATTTGGTAATCTTTCTGTATATTAATAAGCTTTCCTGTTTTGCCCAATTATACTTTGAACAGATTTAAATCCAATTAATCCACTATGTGAGCATTACTAAGAATTGTCTAACTGAATTTGATTTGTTGATTTAATGAGGACATACTATCCCAGTGAAATTAAGTTTCTAGAACTTGACTTTACCTCACTAAAAATAATTAGTTAGATTGGTGATTTAATGGGTTTGAGTGATTTTTTTTATACTAAAATGTCCCCCTGTTGTTAAATCAAAATGGAATCGGTGGTTTAAAATGTGAAGTAGCTTCTAGTACTAACATAAATAGTTGTTGCTGGCACTTATAAGTACTTGCACATGTGTGCAATGAATTTTATGAAATAGTTATTCCGGTAAAAATAATTAATCCGTTTCGCATTTTAGAATTATAATTAGCGTGTACCTATAATTTTGTTGTTTCTATCAATTTAAAACTAAAAGCTAAGTGATCGTTTATTCTTACAAATACAGATTATTTGTAAAACTGTACTTACCAATAATAATGTTAAACAGTTTCAGATAGTTATATTATTATTAATGTCATAATGTCATTAAATAAATAAAGTATAAAATACAAAATGAAGTTACCTCAGGTATAACTTATAGCCGTGGAAAAATCTTTGACTATCCACACGAGCTTATTTATTTCCATAATATCGTCGTCTCATATTCTTTGCTTCATTAATTTTCTCAGGCATAAAAGGCGTGATATTGTGGGAAAGGTGACATGCTCAAGGTATCACGGGAGGCGATCAAGTGTCAACGGGACGATAAATCTGACTGAGTTTATGCATCTGAATAAATATTTTCACCTTGATTACCCCCAAATAACACGGGTTAGGTTGGGAAACGAACTGAGACTCATAATATAATAATAATATGTATTCCATTACATGAACAGAAATGCCATAACATTTATATATTTCATATTAATACTCTAGTAATAAAAAATAATATAATACACACAATATAATGTATTTATAAATATTAACCAATTCTAAGATACGGGAGTTAGAATTCGAGGCAGGCCAAGTTTATTTTCCCCGTGGCTGCCTCTCGCCTTTAGTGTGGCTTTGAAATGCACTGTTGGTTTTGCTTCCCCTTGGCTTTTCGGTTCATCTGAATCAGATTCTTCTGCGTTTAAATTCGCATTCAATTCTTCCCTTCCTTTCTCCAAGTTTACAAACCCTGATCATCCAGTCTGTGAGTATTGATGAAATAGGACTCGACTGGAAAATCAAGTTAGTTCATCATTTTCAAGACCCACACGAATACAAAGTCCTAGATAGAGTACAGATAGAATACTACCAACCAAATAGTATATACTACTTTATTCAGTATTTGATATACTGGAACTAGAATCTAGATCCGAGATTGATGAAAAGAGACCAAAGAGAAGCAAAGAAGTCACACACACAACAGGGAGATCACCCTCGGCAGTTCATATTCAATTCCATTCACCCATCACTTCCCCCAAATAAACCATGATTTTGCCCTGGTTGATTTTTTTTTATTTTCGAGAAGTTAATAGAATATAATAATAATACACTGACTGTGCTGGTGGAAGTTGATAGTATGAACTTCTAATACCAAACAAACTTATTTCACAAATTTCTGTAGGCAACTCTTCTCTCGCTCCATTGACCTCTGACATCGTTATTACATTTCCCACAAATTGCATTATAACCTTGTTGACGATTTGTTTCTGATAAAAAAAAAGAGTTAGGGTTGCCTTTCGTAATTGGGCTGGTTTCATTAATACATAAATATGTATTTTTACAACTAATAATACTAGGAATTTTTAGCTACTGCACATCAATCATAGTTGTATTTAATTTGTTTGATTAGGTCCAAAAAAAATAGTTACCAAATCACGAATTTCAGAAATTCTTTGCAAAAATCGTGAGAACCAAAATAAAAAACCTTAAATAAAAGTCTTTAAATTAATTTAAAGTCGTCAGTTGTATTTTTTACTATTAAACAGACTAGTATAAGCTAGACGGGAGAATATTGTATGAATGATTCGGTTTCCACGTTTTTCATTGAATCATTTACATTCAGCATTTTGATGCAGCATATATAATTTATGTTTTGCAGGCGACGATAATATATTAAATTCCATTGTTGTAAATGATGAAACTTTATGAATGAGATTGAAAGAGAATCGGTGGTGGTGATGTCTGAATGTACATACCTGCCTGTAAACATGGGAGCTAATTATTGTCCAACAACGATGTACAATACAAGCAACTATTTGTTCTCGATAAAATGAAGATGAGTCGACAGTAATTTTTACCTGTACCTCTTCTATTGTAAACCTGCACTGTGAATTATCATCTCGTTGTGTTGTATCCTCTGAAGCATGAATCGAGATTGGGTAAATGTCAGGTTTTGTTGAATGTTATGCTTCGGATTATCACCATTGTGGAATAGATCCTTTGTGATCTTGTGTAGTAAATCCCGTTTAGAATGAAGAGACACCAATAAAGAAAGCTACAACACCCTAAGTAACGATTCCAATAGGATGGAGATAACCTTTGCTTCGATGTATGTAGCATTTGAACATTATTAGATAACAGCTCAACAAATTGGTTTCAATCATACGATCAAAAAACTGCCACTGAAATTGAGTCATGAATGACGAAAATATTTTTTATTTTAAAACCTGTCTCCTATTGTTGATCATGTATCCCACCCACTTACAATTGAATGAGTAAAATTATCTTTAACAATCAGCTATCAAAATACCTAGCCAAGCTACCCATTCGAGAACCATTTTGTATCCTAACAAATTCATTCAATGTCTGGGAATAAGTTAGCTCGATTTGCTTTTATAATTTAGCAGTAGACGGAGAGGATTGTCATTTCGTTGTTGTTAAGATTTGAAAATCTAAATATGGATGAGAATGAGATTTAGTTTATAATTCGTACATCGTATTAATATATTCAATATTTCATTGCTTATTTAGACTTTCGTCATTTCCCTTGACAGATTTTGGGGGACATGGACTTTATATATGTATTTGAATACCGGTGTATTAAATATAACTTATTATTTTATTATCAAGCTGTCATAAGCCGTCAGAGTTGTTCCTGTCAGCCTCATCATCCTAAAATTAAAAACAAAGGTCAACAACAATCAGAACAATATGCTAAGTTGCTCTAAATCCAAGGATAAACCAACACCACCAGTCAAACGACCTCACATCAACAATAATATACTGAACAGTAGTATAACGAAATACTACGGGAATAATTTGCAGAAATATCCATGACGAGTTAATCAATTCGGGATTCCATATTGCAGCGGATTTTCGGAGCGTGTGCGTTTATGACATGGCATTAGCCATCCAAAAGCAAAGCTGGGTTTATCTCCCGATTTGTAAGGATTTCACTGGCTGCTTGGCATAAGCGGGCATCAGACCAAATGAAAACTTTGGAACTGACGAAGAAGGGTGGTGAGATATTCGGATATTTGGGTGTCATACATTTGTGATGAGGTGGACAAGCGTGTCCAAATATTTATTGATGAATACCCAGTCGCTGGTGCTAAGTTAAAGGCGTGTGTTTGACAGACAAACTTGTCCTCAATTGAATTTATGGCTGAAACTTTTAGTTATAATACATAATGTTTGGTGGTCAGCAGTATCTGCTCATCTCGGTCATTGTATCCGTCTTTCAGTATTTACTGTTTGTGATGTCCTTACTCTCTTTTCACAATGCTCTGCAATTTATATGCTAAAATGGAATTTCATGGTTCTGGAAACCCTGAAAATAGTGAAAATGGATGCACAGATATGTATGAGAATAAATATTTTACAAAGAAATTCTATATTATGCTTTTCTTATAAGTTCAAAGCACTGTCTCTACTATAGAACGCTTGCCAGAAGCGACAAAGCATGGAAGATGATAGTTAGAAAAGCCTGTGTTTGATATGAGTGACAGGGAGTAAATTATTATTTGTCTGTTTAAATATTTCTACTGCACTTGACTGTTTTAAGTTGACAGTGGTGAGTTTGCCAAGTGTAGCATACATTATAGTCGTCATATACTAAGAATTTGTCCACGCATTATTATTATGATTATGTATGTAGATAAAAAGAAATAAGAAAACAGAATAAGGAACACGTTCTTCTTGTGTTCGTATTTCTACTATGAATTATTATGCTATTCTAGATGTAATACTCGTTATTAAAAAAGACAGATAGCATTCATCTATAAAGTGCAATGATTTAGGTTTGACTTGCTTGTTTCTTGGCTCTTCTTACATTTTTGATGAGTGTCAACAATGATTTTGTAAAGTCCACATTTGCTAGACGATACCAACCAGACCATGACTTACGAAGATGATGAGATGAGGTAAGAATTCACAAGTGCCAAGCACAGAAGCTGTTGAGAGTGTAAATGAAGGTGAGCCCTGAAGTGGTTAAGAGGACGACGACGACGGACAGGTAAAAAACTAATTCTTTGTACAAGGAAGACATTTTACTCATCTGTAGGTAGGAATAATAATAGACGAAAGAAAAAAATCATTTAAGGAAAAGGCTTCTTGGTTGGATCTTCCTTCACTATGTTTAAGCATACATACTACAAAACAAAGTAAAAATTCAGTTGAGAAAAGTTGCCTAGTCATGACATTTTTACTTGTGGTTGCTGACCAGTAAATGCCCCACACAGAAAGAATCAAGAAGTAAAGTTGTATTAGTAGTCCTTTGGTTTGCTTTGAATCATTTCTAATAATCCTTCCTTTCTAATGGAATATTAAGGTAACGTGGGAGGCCTAAAACTTTATGGACCCCAAGTATTAAATACGATACAGACAAACAAAGTCATAATATTATTATTAGTAGTAGTAATAAGAGATTGGTATGTATTGAATTCTTTCGATAATTTATTGACACACGTTGATCACACATCATACCCATTTACTTTAAGGTATGTCATCATCCAGAGGCCTCCTATTTGTAAACTTACAAAGCAACATATAGAATTACGATAAAATAATATAAAACCCTTCTTTAGCTTACTTAGTGTCGGCTGTAAGAAATCCCATTTGTCAATAAAGGGTATTGGTTAATATAGATTGTTTAATGTTCTTATGAAAATAAATGATTTCATTATTTAAACAATTTAAAAAAGACAAATTTTGATGCGTGCTTTGTTGCACCAAATGTATTTTTAGTTGTTACGTTCCTCTACGTACGTTTTATTTATCCTAGTTTAAGAACTTGGTAATATAACAAATGTTTTTATCCAATCGTCGCTTGTGGTCTTGTTTGATTTATATAATAAGGAAGAATAAAGAGCATTATGTATGTACGTGGATTTTGAAGTTTGACTTCTAAAAAGAGTCCAAAGTTGTGTTATGACTGCGGGGACAATTTGTTAGTCAAACTCTGTAATATTAGTAAGGAAGAAAGAGAGTTAGCGGAGGTCACCAACTAAGAACTAATGAGGTTGATTATGAAATAATTACGAACGACATCAATTTATTTTATATCTACATCACGTCTGTTGTATTTCTGCTCTTTTAGATTCATTAAATCAACCAACAGCCAAACCCCTAAACAAGCCAAAAACAGCAGGGAGTCAATTTGATTTCGGCAGGCATAGCTCGTTGTGCACATCCTTAGTTTTATTCGAATGATTGAGAGCTCGCGTTTGGCTGCCTTCCCTATATGACATTTGATTCTAATTCTATTTTCAAGTTTGGGTTTGAAATAAAATTTCGAACAGGAGATTTTTGGAGAAGGAAATCATAAACCGACCTGACTTCATCTAATTTGTATTTCTTGCATTTCTCAAAAGTCCCTAATTCCCAAGTAAAGTTTGGTTTGTATCTGTCAATTTGGACAGGATGGTGAAAGGTTGTTGAAGAGATGGATGATCGATGGGCAACAAGAGAACCACATCAAAAGAAATAATCGGATGTTGCTGAGGCTGCCGTTTCCTTGTTCCTTGTACCAGCGTTTTATTCACAATCTGTTTCCCTTCGCTCTGTTTGGATTTCGGGATTCCTATTATGGAGTCACGTAGAGATAAAACTTGACACCAACTAAACTGCCTTCCTTCCTATATACTACTTCCCTTTTCTATCATCTTGTCATGTCCAACACTGCTCAGGATTATAGATTCTTTTCTTTTTCCCAAGACTCAATACAATAAACCAACTTATACACCCTTCCATTTCCAAAACTCGTGTGTGAATCACAAAATTCAATCGAATTGATATTAAAATTCTGCACAAAATTCTCGAATTTATTCTTGATTGTGCATTCAAAAATTAATTGCAGTTTTTATTAATCATTTGGCATTTTATTTGCTTTATAACATATGGTATAAGTAAATTCCATGAACATACGTAGGTGGAGAGTATTCTCAACTTTATAAGCTTGTTTTTCAAAAAGGAATGCAGGAAGGGTTTTAATTTTCATTGAGGTATGGGAACCTGACACGATTACGTGATTACTCCATGTTATAATACCAGTCGAGTAATCAAAGGTGATCTCAATAGAACCACTATTATCATCTAGGGTGGAACATATCATGGCACACGTTACAGAGTGTTTTAAATCCGTATAAAGAAGATATCTATCCAAATTTAGGAGGGCCGGGTAGGCCTCGACTTTCACGGGGATATCAGATTAATACAAGTTGCCTAGCTTCCCTTTATCTCGTTCTCCGAGGGTAATAATAATGCCCTCAGATTGCTTCTACCTGGCTGGAATTTGCGTCGTGGGTAGACAAGAGAAGTAATAACATCGCTTTAACAAGATCAGAATAAATTCCATTCTATCCATATTAGCAACGGCTTTTATTTCATTTGATGTTCAGGCTGGAAGATGCGAAAGTTTTCGGCATGCCCATCAAATCAAAAATGCAATAATCCGTCGTTGTCATAGATATGGTATCTTAATAATTCTAAAGCACCCTTGAAATTCTAATGCTGGTAAACAAATTACAGAATATATATTCAGGTATCATAGGGTATGAAAGAGCAAATGGTAATTTTATTTCACGGGTACTTTGGTGCCTGGAGACTGAAGAATTTGATCATGGGAATACTATGACAGCCAACTTATTTTGTCTACTATTTACAGCTTATTTCGGCGTAACTGTAATTTTATGATTAACTTAGAAGTTTTGAGGAAAACATAGGATTCATCCGATTTATCTTCCTTGCATTAAAATGAACATTTATGATCGAGACATAATAATAATAATAAAATATTGTTCATAATACTATCTAAAATCGTTAAATATTAAGTCTCAATTTCTTACTTTGTAATATATAAATTACGTATCAGTCTGACATCGTTTGTTAGTTATGGTGTTATTTAATTGAGCATGAATGAGATTATTTCAGACAGTACAGAATACAGGCTTTTCAAATATGGATTTAAGGATGGGATAATAAGCCCAACGATCTCTAATTTCCTAAGCCCTAGTTATTTCTTCATAATCCTATGAGTGTTTACGGCAAGCAGCAATCAAAATATTGACGCGAAAGCAGATACATAAAAGGATTGTGAATTGTGAACAGACATAAAAGGCTTTAGTTAGTTCTGTCTTTCATTTTAGTACAATTCATATTTTCATCGTGGGGGTAGTCAATGTAGGTTTTCCATATACTGAGCTTAAGAGTAACATAAACCGTCTCACATGGCATGTATCTCTGTTTGTTGTCTATTATTTATATAAATGCATAATTCTTATATCTATCTCGGCCTTTATTTATTTTACGGAAAATAACAATATTTTCATTATCCTAGTTTTTTCCTTACAGTAGTTCTAAATTAAGCATGACATGGCTAATCCATTACGATAATATTTTAATTATGGTGAAATGAATTGAATGTATTGGCTTCTATTTATATTTAATATCAACTCATTGTCTTAAATATTTGTAATCTTTGATAACCTGTTATAACTAACCGATTTGTTAAATTGATTTCAATAGTATTGATCTGCTTTAACACAATCAAAAAGTTAAATTCAATATATGTACTACATAATTCGTAGATTATCCTAAGGATATAAAAATAAATTCTTGTAGCAAAAAGACTCTAGTTCTTTGTACTCATACCTGTGGCAAATACCCAAGTATTTAAAGTAATTGGATGCATTCATGGTGTATAATTTCACAGAAACTTATTTGTAGGCAAACGTGACGATATGATGACAGTTTGGAGACCACTCAATCCAAAAATTCAACTTGTTACAACACAAGTGGGTAGCGGCCTCGAAGCATTGGAAATTCTAATGTGGGTTATTTACGTTGGTAGAATTTAGAATGGAAGTTATGGAAAAAGTACAATAAATAATTTAATGCTGATATTTTCTTCCATATAATTCGTGTGTGGTTTGTTCAAATATTACTTTTCATTGTGCCCTTCTCACTGCTGGTATATTTATAAATGGTGAATTTCGCTTCAGAATATTCAGTGAGAACGATGACTTTCTTAAAATGATGTTGAAGGAAGAAGGCATAAGCACTTGTCTTATTGTGTTTTCTAAGATGATAATTGTTATGTTATGCATTTTTACCAGAGAAAATACTTGAGATAAGTAACAAGACAGGTCACAATATACATAAAATATTGTTATGCTTATCTGGTACTGCTGTGTACTGCAATATGTTTGCTGGAGAGTATATGGTTTGGGGAACCTATGGAGTTGCAGACTCAAAACACACTTTCAGACCAATGTTTTTATTTGATATAACATCTTCTTCTTCATTCGAGAAATTCTGTCACCGATGGAAAGTAAAGAATGACGAATCCGTATTTGAAGAGGGGATTCTCGGGGCTGAGGCAGATAATTCGGAGAATGTCATCAGTGACATGTCCCAATACAGAGAACGACACACAAGGCTATACGACTCCATTCTCTCGTTTTATATATGTTATTCGTTCAGAACGACGAAGGAAAGGTAAGACGAAGAGAAAACACTTGAGTATTCGATGTATTCAATTTGAAGAACTCTTCCAAATGCCAATATACTTTGTGCTTTTGTCAAATTTTGAACAGGGCGAGTTCGCATTGACATGACGTTCTTGTCGACAATTTATTTACTTGGCTTGGCTCCACTCTTCTGCCCTCGATTTTTACCTTATTCATGGCAAATAATATTTTTATAAGCATCTGTCAAATTCGGTTTCCTCTCTGCAATACTCTGACTGGCTCCTATATTACCTTTCATGCTACGATGGATGAATACCTTCTTCAAAAATGGTTGGTGCTGCCTTACCTTCTCAATTGAATTGTCATTGTTAGCAAAATCCAGAATTTCCAAGTTGACTTTACTTTGTGTTGGTAGTGTCACATCATGTCCAATGGTGGGACGATGTTATGATATTTTTATTCCAGGATATTTTTTACGCAGCTTTCATATTTTTTGTACCTAAAGGCAAACATTTGTTGTGTATGGTAGATTAAAATTATAATTTCAAATAATTCATATCGTGACAAATGATTTGTTTAGTTTTAGCCCTTATTACAAAATACTAGCGATTCATAGAATAATGTATCACAAAAACCTGCAATATAAAAAATGTAGTTAATTCGAACTTTCAAGAGGCATCGGAATTTTTGGAATATTAATAGTTTATTAATTTTGAATTAATTTAAAACTTATTGTTAATTAGATTAGGTTGTATTGATCAAATGAATGTTTCTAGGATCAAACGGTTATGACTTATGAGTTGTGATATTGCCGATTACAATTAGAAAGAGCATGCAAAAGACAGCACTAAAGGGAATTAATGAGACAAACTGAAGCTTCGTCAAATGGATTATCGAGTTATCTATAGCCATCAAAATAAGAGAAAGAGTTTGAACATGATAACAAGAAATAAAGTATTAGATGAGTGCACTCTATAACGGGTAAGAGAGACTTGGCTTGACACGAGATGAAATGATATGGCAATGATGCTTGCTCTAGACTAGAAATAAATTGGTTCCGTCGGGTCTCCCATAAGTGTCATCTTCGTGGGCAACTAAGAGTCATCATTGGTTGTTCTTCCACTCTAAAAAGGGATCTCCAGTCCTGAAAACCATTGACTCTTGAAGAAGAAGTCAAGTCGCCTTGCTTGCCTGTACCGCAGCAGTAGTAGTGGCTTATCCATAACACGAAAATGTATACTTATCGGACTCTTGTATATATGTTTGTCTATAGATTTAGTATTCCAGTGAGATTGACTCTTTTCGTCTGATGTGAGACATCATAAGGATCTTATCTACCTTCCTGAACGTGGACTTCAGGGCTCATCCAATCAATCTTGTTTTTCAGTGGATGATCCTCATGGGTGCCTCAATGCCTCTTTGCTTCCTACTCAACAATCCACTCGTGACCAGAAGTGTAATGTAATGTAATATACTACCAACTAATATTATGTGCAAAGACTATGGACTCTTTGGACTGAAGAGGACCCTGAGTTGATCCTATAGTACATTCTGTGTATATATACTACTTACTATAAGAGTCTCTATAAATGTCTCGTGTTATGTGATTGTGTGCCTATGGCAGATTTAGATTTTGAGGATGATGACAGTTACTAGAGCAGCCATCAGAGAGGATCCTTCTTGTGACCCCGATGAGTACTTCCAAAGAGGCGACTCAAGTATTGTTGGATGCCATTGTGGAAGGCCATTATCTGTACTTAGACCCGGCCATATAAACCAGAGTTTCATGTCATAATCACATCATCATCATCAAAAACATCATCGTCCTTATCTTTCCTTCATAAGAATTAAGTCAAGTCCACTGCTCCGTGAATTATGCCTCTTGAGCTGTTAATACAGGAGGACTTGAGGCTCCAGCTTTTTGTAAGAATGCAATGTAGTGATTATGATGATGCCCTTCTCCCATATCTAAAGGACTCTTGTGGACGCTACAATATATAAATGTCATAACAAGGGGACAACTCCTCAGACACGGTACTTGGTAAATGTATCACTGCAACAAAGATGCATTGCGATAGGTGATAGAACAAGTACTAAAGTGTGACTCGTACTTGTATGAACAAGTGGCAAAAATGTGAATAGTCTCTTATGACAATTTGAAGATTTGTATGTATACGATAAGATGATGATTCTTAGAGCCCAGCACCTATAAGGAGTAGATGAACAGACGGGTAAGTGTCTCGTCCTTCAAACATCGTGGATGGATATCATCATCATCATCATCACCCATTCGGGACTATTTTAAGCATCCGATCTGTTACACTTTCAGAGACACCACAATTCACTTGTATGACACTTCAGTCTTTGTCCCGTATATAGCTACTATCCACGAATACAAATATACAGAGAAAGGATTCATTGGTAGCCAACAAATGGTTATAGTTTGCTTGTGCGTTTGAAACACACCAGAAGGACATTTTTGTGTTTGGAGATATCGTGTCTAGCATCTAAACAACTTAACTCTTGTTGGATTGCAATCACTTAAACTGAAATATCATCAACTATCTCTTGATTCTCATTGAGAAGAATACTACTGGGATTGTTAGATAGGCTCTTCTCATTTATAGGTTCAAATATCAATTCTACTTGCAATACTTGTAAATTTCAAGATCAACTTGTAAAGGCTGAAGTCGACTAGTTGAGATTTGGGAATTCAAGCAACTGTGGATTGGATTTGATAGTACTTAAAATATTATAGAGGATCCTTACAAGTCATCTGATAACCTCTTCACCAACGCCTCATTCAAAGGAACAATTAAATTGTTTTATTTACAAACAGATGGATTACACCATACTTCATACCGTCTGGTTTTGCTTACCTAATTTCACTCAATTATTTACATTTTTGCACGTATTGCTTTAAATTTTGAAAGCTCCAATCATCAATTTAAATTATTTGTAAATTCGTAGTAGATAATGATATGTTCTCACGTAATTCTTCTTCACGACAATTTACCAACCAGATTTGTGTAAACCTTTCAAAAATTATAATATTTTATATTTTTAGATGAAAGATTACTTGTTTAATATAGGTATTGGGTATACATATTCTAACAAGATGGTCAAGATAAGATAGAAATCGTGGCAAAAAAATACCAACCAACTTTTATTTTATTCTGGACCATTGTTGAAAATACAAAACTAAAGCAACAAGCACATTATGACGTCGGAATTCTATTGTGCCTAGTCCACACCATTCTGAATGAAAAGGGAAAGTTGAGAATGTGAGAACGTGGAAGACCGCAAGCCAAAGAATATTGTAATCATTCAATCATCATAATATAATAATTCTTTCGCTTCTTGATTTCAAATCCTGATTAAGTCCAGATAATATACTTGTGTACTTATTATGTTCGGCTGAATGAACTCATGAGACAAAATTCAACGTTTTTAAATATGTCGCTGCTGCCCATTGAATTTATTATTATTAACATAGTCAGATTATTTTCAAGACCTTAGTTAAATTCTATTATAGTTGGCATGTTCCAATTCTCAGTAGATATTCAAAATATTATCCACTGGTGTCAGAGTCACGATGTAATGTCAACACATTTATATTATTCTACGAACTTCTGACAGAATAAATTCACCATGTAATAGAATGTATTTTAAATTTTACTTTTGAACTTAACAATAAGCAAAAGCTTTTGAAAATTTCTTGATCTGGAAATTCGCATAGGGTTATGGGAAAACTCAAGATCCTCGAGTCCTCAAGTGTCCTGTAACAATCAGCCCTGCAGGGGTTTCTCTTCAAGTATCTCTAGCCCCCAGTACCTTCAACTTTTTCAAATCCATTCACTATACATATTATACATTGCAGAACACGAACTATCTACTATACATATTTCATGTTTCTTAAACAGATAAGTGGTCTGTCTACCATATTATATTAAAGTAGGCTCAGTAAAGGGGATCTTTCTAGTAGATAGAGAAAAGATTTTAATATTGCAGCAGAGTTATAGAAAAGTTACATTCTATTAGACATTACATTTATATGTTGCTTATAATACGAAATAGCATCAGAGAACTATTCAGAATGTTAGAAAGACAGAAGGAGACTAAAGAATAAAAAAAAAAACTCTCAAGTAGCTCCTGCTTAGCTACGGGAGAAATAAAGAAGAATTGAAATCGACAAGAAGCCGGGTGACGAAGCCACTTGTGTCATCCTTCCCATTCGAATATCATCATCATCATCATCGCTATGTACCATCTCTGAACTTGCGAAGAAGAAGCTTGATGTTGGATGTATTTTTCGTATATTTGTAGTCTAGTTTAGTCTTCTCATTCTTTTAAAGATAAAAGGGAAATGAAATAAAGAAAGGTAGAAAGATATGTAGTTAAATAAAAGGTATAGGAAACGAAGGGAGAGAGAGATTCCCAATTTTAGTAAGATTGAAGATATCCATTCAACTGTGTATTATGTTATTCCGAACTAAGTAAAGCCCCTAAAGTTGTTACACTGATAAAAGTCAGTAGAAAGGATTTTGTACAAAAGAAGACAAAGATTTCAATAAAAAAGGAGTAGGTAAGTGAAATCACTTGAACCTTCCAAACTTTCAAGTTCTAACTTCCAAGTCCAAAACCTTAGGGACATTTAGATGGAAAATATATATAAGAACAAAGCATTGTAGTTAACAATAAAGCAATCTTGTAATAGTTTGGTTCTTGCTGCTGGTATTGTATATAAGTTTCGAAACTTTATTATATATAAGAACAAGTTGGATCTGTATCACATTATATTGTTCCATACCTCCTCCCTACGTCCGCCTTTCTTTTATACAAGTACTTTTACAAGAGCCAGATCGGTTCAACGAGTTGGTTGTATTAAAGAACGAAAATAGAATTAGTGATTTGAAGCAAAAACAAAGGGGTTGAGTGAAATCAACTATGAAAACTACAATGCCTTCTGGTCAATCCACAAAGAGCCGTTTCGAAAGCTCAGTGTAATACATACGTACTTCAACATTGATAATAATGGTCTTTGCATTTATCTTAAACAACCACGACAGGAGAACTCAAGATACTGTTGTATTTTTGCAACGTGAAACTGTAACCATGAAATTAGATTTCCTATTGGGGTCTGTATTATAGTTCGAATGAGCTGACGTGGGTTTCAAAAAACGTGAAGGTATAACATAACACAATAGCTCATTTGTTTTCTCCTCGTCTCTCTTAACTATCAGCAATGCTCATGTCCATCCATCGATGTCGATAGCAGTTACAGTTCCCACTATTCAGTTTATTAATACCAGCAGGAAAGCTAGAGAAAAAACCCGAAATCATCAGAATGGATAGGATATGAAGCCCAGGTTTACCCGGACGACCACTTCAGCACGAAGCCAATAAATCGACCGAGAGTGGCGTAGCTTCAACTTCACCACGAAGGGAAGCCTGGACATAATAGTAGCAGCGTTAGTAGTCTCATCGAGTCTAACTCTCAAATGGCTTAATAAACGCTGTTATTTGGTTCCAAGTTGTCCATAGTTGAGCTCAGAACTAACACACCGAACCTCTTGAAACTTTCCCCTCTCTAACATTCGTCTAGGATGTAGTTATTGGCAAAAAGTTTTAACTACCACTCAGTCCTTCTTCTATCTCTTAGTAGTAGGGGCTGCCAGCACACTTGGAAGTTCAACTACTACGTTTCATACAAATGAAGCAAATCATTGCAGAAGTGACACATTTCCGTCAAGATGCCAAAATATGAATCAAAGTTAGGTCTATTGAAGAAATGTCATGAAGTATAAGTCTAGATATAGGATGCTGTAGGTAAAATTTATCCACGCTTCAAAACATATAATAATATAATAATAAATTTCTCATGAAAATGTGAAGATGGAAGACACGCTAAAAAGGATATGGATCCAATTAACTCTTTTTAAGTGGTACTTGGGAACTTGGCATCCCATTACATTTGGTTGACAAACGAATGCTAATTTCTAAAAAATGGAAGATACTTTTTCCTGAAAAAACTCTAATAAGACTACACAAACGATCTTTCCATACTTCTCATCCCATCGTACACTCTAATCACATGAAACCATTATGTGTACATTACGAGAACCACAGAAGAGGTAAATAAGATTCCTCTTTGCTCTCTCAACGGGTTTGACAGTGAAAGGTAGAAAGTAGATGATGATAATTGCTGTTTGATGTGATGGAGTTGTTTGGCTTTGTTCGACGGTTTGGAAATCTCTACCATCCCATTTCATGAATCATGATGATGATCATAAGCAACCAAGTGGGTGAACCAGCTAGTCAAATTTCCATAAATTCAAAGAGTAAAATAACCCCTATTAAAAATTAAATGGGGTTCAAGAAGGCCACTCGAATCGAATCAGAATCAGTGCTGATAGGGATGTCTTTCTCCTTGTACTTGCAACCTCTTCTCCCGTCCTTCTGCCTGTCTTTTTTCCGAAAATTGTACCCGTTATTATAAATATCAGACAGGGCTGTATTTATGCGTCCCAAATATTAATAAATAATTCACTCAACCCGCATCTCATGTACTTCTGATGGGTACATTTTATGATTTTATTCTAAAGTGCCTCATCATCATCATCAGAAATTTTCAAGTACTTCAAGATTTATCCTATCTATTATTCCCTGTGTAATCGAACCCATGAAATGACAAGCAGAACATCTTCAGTCAGTTGAAATCAGCCAATAAATATATCAATGATTGTTCCCTTTTTTCTTTCTTTATAATTTAACAATTCAATCGAAATCAAGAATTGTTAAAACTATATATGACTCTCCACCAATTGCGATCTAAGTAATTCGTGTTTTAGCTTTATTTAATAGATTTCATTTTGGCTTGCAGGAAATTATTGCATTCTTTTTAGCTTTTACATTTTATCATAAGGCCTAATATTTAATAGACACCAACAATTGCATTTAGAATGCCAGATGTTTCAAAACTTAGAACAAGCTACGTCCCCATTGTTGACTGGATTTAGTGTATGAAAAATATTCAACATGTTCGGAAAGTTCGAAACCGTAATTTCTGCAATCACGGCTGCTTCTGATTTTCATTTCATACAGCCATGTATGAAAGCAGTTGGCTGAGCTTGTCTTTTTTCATCTCTGTCATTCGTTTCAGTCGTCGTTTCGGATCCCAGGAGCACCACGCCAACTCAAGAGCCCTTCAGTCCGAAATTCATACAAAGAGATATCAAGGACCCGGGCTAGAACCGAGTCGCTTTGCTATATTCAATCGAAAATTCAAATACACATATACTATATGTATCCCTCTCTATTCTATTTCTATACACCACTGAATCACAAGTAGGAAATACATAAGTATATATTGGCTACATGCATGATGTCTGATAGAAATCCTTGATTTTGTATGTACATGAAAACCTGAGCATTATTATTAGCATTCAAGAAGTGAAAATGATACCAAAAAAATAAAATGCTTCATGACAAGAAATTCCAAATTAAAATTTTATTCTTTATTCTGTAAAATTCTTTCTTATGGGTTAATTTTGGTCATAACATTTTAAAATTATTAACAACGATTATGGGTAGTAAACGAAAGTAAACGTGAACGGTTTACACAGAGTTCTGGATCTGAATTTTATATGCTGCACTGCTGGCATACATAAAGAATTTAACATATTTTACTTAAATACATATTTAAGTTTTAGGAAGAAAATCTAAATATATATATATAACACACTTATTTTAGGAATTATGCAGGACTTTTTTCCTCACATATTCCAATCATTTGGTAATCCTACCTACGAAAAGATTACTATCGTCTACTATTGTAACCACCCTGGCTTTGGCTAGAGTTGTAGTCCGTAGTAAAATAACCGTGCCGCCCTCCTCGTTCATTACCACGATCACTTCGATCCCTCCAATTCTGACTGGTTGAGGCTGAACCCGAGCTGTAGTTGTTAGTCCCACTTTGGCTCGGGCGTCCCTCTTGTCCCTGGTATTGTTGGGCCGGATAGTTTTGCGATGGATATGAGTTTACTGATGAGTAACCGTACGATCCGTTAGCGTTACGTGTGTATCTGCAATATTTACGAAAGTTAATATAAAATTCATTGAGTTTTATATTAAAATGAAGAGTTATTATATCGCTAGATTATGGTTACAAAATCATCAAGTAATTTTGAATATTCTTTTATGTTTAACACCTATTTTGTTTTTGTCTTCTATTCATTCCGTTCTGTTTATTTTAACTGCATATATAAACTACACCCCAATATCGAATTTACCCCAATATACGCTGACAAACAGATATCCCCATTTGTTTGCATAAAAGCTAAGCTCCTCCAAACTTGGTGAAGGTTTGACACCTCTATTTCTCAGATTACAAATACATTCCCAAATGAGAAAACTATGCACTACATATCTGCAAATGACTTGTTCATGAAAATTCTCTATATATCCATTCCAAATTCCCAAAACTTCATTACAACACAAAATGTTCACGTTTCTGAGAATCTCATATACAAACTTAATTTTGTATTGAAACGAAACACTTCAAAATTATTACTGCGAATCATTACTCACCCTCCGGTTCCTTGATTTCCTCCTCCGTACGATCCAGAACTTCGCTGGTTGTACGAATTTGAGTAACCACCACTACCACCACCGCTGTAGCCGCCACGGGAACTGCCACCGCGACTTGAGTTGTTCCATGAACTTTCACCTAAATATAAAAACAAAACATTCATAAAATAACTGTCAAATACTGAACATGGTACTCTGCAGCTTAGTAATAAAATCCATCACACTTTCTTTATCCAAAATACTCACGGGCGTGGACAATACAAATAAGAATTAAGTTATTTCAAATTTGAAAGCTTAAAAAGTTAAAGACGACACGATTCAAAGCGATCATTCAAAAAGCAAAACGACTAGTGACTAAGACTTGCAGGCTAACCAGAGCGTGAAAAAACATCCATCAGCACAATGTTTTGATAAAGGGTGGGCTCGAAACTCTTCTATTGTCTGACGAGGCCATTTTGGTTTGAACTAAACAATAACAACCCAGCCAAGCCCAAAGCATAGCTTACACAAATCTAAAGATCTTCTTGTCATAGTAATCGCCAACATAAAAACGAACAATTAACTAATCCAACCAGAGGGCTGACTAGGGCCTTGACTGACGTAGATCATAAATGATGTTTCTGTTAGCTCACTTAATCCACCCTTTCTGTTTATCCATTTAAACCTCTCAAGCTCATCATATCTTCCAGAATTAGACTTAGAAGTAAGAGGAAATAAAAACTAATGAAAAGTCTACTCATAACATCGTCAAATTATCCGCCGACACTGATGTATGATTCATTAAAGTACATAAACACAGTTTTCTGCAACTAGATATATCTAACAAAATCAGGTAATAATTTTTTTCTCGATAATGTTGTTTCAGATGCTAAAGTAAAGATCAGAGAGATCGATAGCAAACAGGCACTCTGCACCACTTTATCATTCACCCACATTTATTCTACCCGTTTCCTCATTTGAAATAGTTTCAAGCTTTTTTGATCTGGCGATAAACCCTAAGCAATTCAACTTGAAGCGTTTACTTTTACTTTAGTAAACCCTTTTTAAAAAAACAAATGGTCAGCCAAACAAGGGTCCTCGCTGGCTGGTGAATGAACCTAGAAACGGAGGACAAAACCGGGACCATCTCCTGACATTCGGGTATGTTTTGCAGCCCAGAAGTTGGATGAAAGCATTTACTCCATTATGTATGTGAGCTCACGCGTTTAAAGACTTACACCTAATCGAGGATAATCTCTCTTGAAATGTACATTCATCCACAGATGAAAACTCGACAGTTGTTACCTTCAGCTATCACTCATCACTCCATTCAACTGGAATACAAACTTTAATACATTTTTCAACTAATTCTACCAGCATGGATTTACTGAAATAGGCGTCATAACATAAATCCATATAATCTTCTTTAAACCATTCAATATTTTGTAAATGAGTCACTCATAATCGCTAATAACGATGCGGTAGGGAAGTCGTGTTTTTACTCTCTACCCCTTTCGATTCAGTCGTGATGAGCAAACTGTCAACACTCCGAACTTGAAATTGACATGTTTCAGCAACCTGTCAAAATCTCAATATGAATATGTCTTGTAGATTCTAGTTAGCAGCAGGTTGACATATATCGTCTTAGGTTTATCGGATTAAGAAAGGTGAGAAAAGACCCATCAAAGCCATACCACACAACATTATTATCACAGTAAGGGCCACCCAAAAATATATGCAATTTATGGAATTACAATTTAACTTTTATCATAAACAAATCATTGTTCACAGATTTTAAACTGTCAAACAAGAACTTCAGCCAAACTATTTACAAATTGTATTATTCAACTATCTGAATATAACATGAACTTTAACGTGCAACAATTTGCTGCATTTGATGGGATTACAATAAATATTAACAATAAGAAAGAATTACTTTTTTTGGTAAAAATTTCACTCTTCTTTGCTGCCAATGTGCATGACGTATTTAACCGTTTGATTTCCATTTTACGATTTACGTCAAGTTTTTATATTCTGCATACGAAAGGTTTCGCTTGGGATTTCCCAGCTGAAATTTTATAGTGGGATTTAATCGGAATTAACGTGTTAGTGGGAGTCTGTGATTTTATGGGACTGATTTTTCTTGTAAACAGGGTTTAGTTGTATTTTTTTAATTCTGATTTTTAAAATATTTTGCAGATTTTGTAAACATTTTAAATTGTATGTTTATTATGCCGTTCTATTATTATAATTATCAAGAATCCGACATTGCCAATCCCCCGAAAGTAATCTTTAACAAGCTTTAACCCATCTAGGTGAAATTTCTAAGGAATGATTTTAGCATTAGTATGAAGCTCAACATCCAAATCCAAAGTTTTAAAAGCTGAGCTTTCAAATCTCTCCACTTTCATCCCATGGATTTCATTTCAGTATTTTCGAGAAATTGCTGATGTGCTGATGCATAATTCATCCTTGCCAACAACAAGCACTCTCCATTAAAACTGCACACAAGAGAAAATGGTGTTGGCACAGTCATTCAGGTGGAAGGGAAATACCCTTTTCACTAAACCATAAGTATCGGGTGAAATGAGTTTCATCTTCTCCAAACCGCCGTCATTTGCAAGTCACATTCCACTCTCGTCCAAACTTTTTTCCATTTCCTTCTATGATACATAGCTACCGATATTTAATTAATTCCAAGCCTCGCCAAACTAAATATAATATATGACTCTGGAAGAGTTACCCAAAACCGCTGATAAATCCATATGCAAATTTCAGAGACCCCAAAAGTTAAAACTCTACTTTCTCCACGTTTGTAAAAAGTAACCTCAGTGGAATTAATAATGAATGACTTTAAAACGATCAAGAAATTTACACAAAGGACTAGAATAAAGCCATTAAACCCTAGAGTTAATAATTCTTTTCGCGTGATAGACTTCTTTTTTTATCTGTGGGAACAGACGGATTACAATAATTTCCTATTCATGATTACTAAACTCCTTGAGATCATAAAAGCAGTAAAGGAGGAATCACCTAGAGACTCAAGAGGATGAGATTAGAAAAGAGTCTTCGTGTATAATAAAATGATGAGAACATTTTCGAAAAGAAATCAAATAAATGCCCATGCTGTGAGGCATACTTAACTTGAACTGGTTGTCTAAGCATTCCCTCTAAGTTTACAATGCGTATCGTGCTGATTTATTGACGATTTTATATCAGCATTCCGCCTCTGTGATTCGAAGCCTTCGCAGGGAGTACTAAATGTATTTCGGTCGAGTCTCACTCAACCCTCTTTGCCTATGCTTTCAAGCCTTCCTTAAAATTAATCCGCTTGACCTATGTTTTTAAATCAAAATATCTTTCCGCATTTCACGCCTTTTACACTTCCTCCAGACCTTCTTCATACATTTGAAATTTATTTGTTCGTACCTCCAAAAATACATTTTATCCCCGATATGCAATATCTTCATAACATTTTCATAATATAAAATGTATATGATTCCAAAATCAACTAGGGCCACGAAATCCTGACAGATTGTCGCATAAAAGATGCAATTAAAGCTCACAAAATGCGCTTGTATGTGAAGCTTTAAAACTTCAAAAAGGATCCATTACAAACTTTTCTAGATAAGAATCTAAAGTGCCATTTAAAAGCATAATCGTCTAAACTACCTGAATCAAGAAGTAGAGAAGCACGGGCCATGAAGTACATAGATTTGAACACGTTTTGAAATCGTTTTGAATAATACTTTTATGTCAACCCACACGCCAAAAATAATCTTGATTTGTAAAACATATGATATTCATATAAACAACATCTATACTAATCTGAAAAATGGTTTCTTATTGTGTAAATAAATTATTATATCAGTAATTGGCTTTCTCTAAATCAACATCTGTCTATTTGTCTGTCAAAAAAATTATTTACCCGAATGAAACATCTTAATAAGCCAAGATAATATTTTGATGTTTTTGCATTTTATGTTTGAGAAGAGAACGTAAATGAGCTGGACATCAATACAAAAAAAAATAAAACATTTTTCTTGGATCAATGAAAACTTTCATAGAAAATGCCCAACTTGAAGATTCCAGCCATTAAACTCTTAAACATATTGTTAGAGAATACAAGAGCCAAGAAATACACACCATTGTGTGGTGAAAATAAGGTTCTCAAATCTGAAAAACCTATCTTGACTCATCACCAAGAAGATCAACAAACTCATCCCTAGCCTCATTCACATCATTCAGAACCCTTAACATCACTTTGGACACTTTACACTTAAGTTAACCTATTTGGTATCTTCAGATAATACCTTCTTTAACAACACCAAGGGTTTCAATTCAACCAAACTCAAATTGCTGGCAATAGCAATAGTTCTTTCTGTTTCATCAAAGATTCCAAGAATCTATACTTTTATGTGGAATGCTTTGGATAATCTAGCTCCTCCATTGCTTAAAGCATTGAAAATTGCCCATTCAATGATCTCAAAATTCCCTAAACTCATTGAAGGAGATGGAATATTTAATACAAAACGCGAAAGATATTTGCACTTAAAAATTAGACGAGTCTCTAATCTTTGGTAATTTAAAATAATGCAATACAAAAAAGGACTGAATTAAACATATATTAGACAAGATGAAAGAAAATGTTATAGCATACTGGAATTTACTGTGAATTGTAATATATAGGCAAATAAAGCATATTTTGTTGATTGTTCAAGCCAAAGCAATTATTTGAAACCAGACTTCCTACCCCGATTATAATGGCCTCCACCACGACGATCAGCAGCGTTGTAGGGTTGATAACGATTCTGACCCAACGTTCCTTCATTTCGATAGACGTGAGAATTTTCCGGAGGGGGCATGTTACTATAACGTCCACCACCTCTACCATTTCCATATCCTTCGGCACCTAACATTCTGTGACCAGAACTGTCCAACGACGCTCGTTGATTAGAATGGGTCATTCCTGTCATCGGACGCCAATTCCGGGATTGCTCAGGTGTTAAATCACCTGGCTTTAGGACCTTAGGAGGGTCCCTGAAAAAAAATCGTTCAAAGTTATCTTTTCATATTCAGTATTATTCAGTAAATGATAATTAAATTAAAACTCACACTGCTCCTTCCAAGCGTTTAGCTGGAAATATGTGATCTTCTGGGAATTTTGGATCCCTATACCGAACACTATTAAAAAATACGAATTAGAATCTGGATATAGTCAAAAACATTTAAATCAATATAATGCGTTATCTTACCATGCAACGTAGTTTTCATCCACATCTAGAAGCCCTTGAATTGGGGATTTGAGGTTTCTAAAAGATTCCAGATAACCATCAAAATAAAGTTCAACAACAATGTAAAAAAATAAAGACCATAAGAACCATCCAGGAATACATACCCTTTAAGCGGAATCTGATCATCAGAAACAAGAACAATGCCACTAACGCCTTGAAATTCTTTAGCATCCAACGACACTTCCTTGTTTCTGTCGAAATCATTTTCGTAAATACCACCCAAAAAGTCATAACCATTATGACCTTGTCGCACGTACAAGCGATCATCTCCTCGGACATTTCGTCTTACTGTATAGTTAGAAAACAATGTTAATCAACCTCTAAAAAAATTGAAATGGCATCACATCAATTTTATAAAAAAAAAAAAAAGGAACTTACTTTCTTCATCTGTAAGCGAGTCATACAGAGACGATAATGCCAATTTAAGCCGCACTTCATCTACAAATGGCAAAAGAGCAACTCCTTGCCACGCAAACTTTTTTCCATTCAGATCTATTTGAAAGTCCTCAGGATAAAAGTCGATTATCGAAGATTCCTGAAAAAAACAGGTTCAGGTTAAAACATGAAATATTGAATATTGCTTGTGAAAATCAATAATAACTATTATTAGTAATAACATACGGGATCTGTCATAAGTTCTGCCCAAGGTTCTGGAACATGAGACCTACTAGCAGCCGGAAATACCCCCATAAGTTGCTCCAACGGTTTAAACTGCAATCAAGGATTAACATAATAAATTGAGTCAAATGAATCAGACATGATTATTTTTATAATAGGATGGTTGATTACTAACAGGTATCGTTGCCTTTTCAAACTCGGTTGATAAATCGCCAACGTTGATGAAATCAGACGCAAAAGGAGCATAATGATAGGGGAAATACCATTTCCATGATGCACATCCCTAAGATTTAAAAAATTTAAATGTTTAAGTGGACAAGAATATCATATATGTTTTTTTGATTGCTCGGAATAATTACCTGGTAATAATATCGCAACACCCAGCAAAGTCCAGTAACATATTGGGCTGCTACTTCATTTCTGAATTTGAAGTTATCAGGAGCCACATCAAACTTTGACTCGTAGTATCGATCCTTAAATCCATCTTCCCACAACCTCACTTCATCATTGGTCTCTTCCTCAGAATCATCATCATTATGTGGTCGCTTAACACCATGAGGACTAGCGTTTGGACTTGGGTTAGGACTGGGAGATGGACTAGCAGCATCTTCAATACCAGAATCCGATTTTGGTGACTGTTGTTGGAAAGAAACAATTATTAATGGAAATATTAACACATAAAAATTAATTCAAACCATTCTAACCTCAAATAACATGGATTTTAGTGCAGCCGCAGCAGCGTTGTTAGATCGAACCAGAGAACCATCCACAGCTGTATGCATTCCTTGACGCCTCATGTTATAGGCTTCATCCTTGGCATTTCGAACAGGCGATGGACTACTCCCGATTGGCTATGAATTCAAACAGTTTAAATATATATATAATATATTAATATGGACAATGAAAATTCATAAATTAAATTATGTAGAAGTCAACTCACCACTGGAGCAAATTGTCCTCTAGGAGTGTATGAAGGGCGGTTATAGCAATTTGCATTAGCATTTTGCTCAAAGCTCTTTCTTTTCTTTTGTGCCTTCATTCTTGCTTTAAAACGAACTTCATTTTGCTGTCGATTTTTGAAAATTTGATCTTCTGCCTCTCCCAAGTCAGATAATATTAGCTGAACCCGAGATAAGTCAGGAATACCACTATCTGTCAACCATCCTCCAGTTTTGTAAACAGTTTTCTTGTACAATTCTACCAACCTATCTATTGCGTTTTCACGAATTTCCAATGAAGGTAGGTGAGGCAAGAAATCATTGCCAACAAAAAAGCACATGAAAACCCAATCATCTATAGCCCTTTCTAACTCGAATGGAAACGGAAGATTGGGCATAGTGAGCTCCTTTTCTAAATATTCCCTAAGAACATTTAATCTTACGAAAATAAATTCTACTTCAGCAGCAAATGGTACTGCAATTTCATCATGCTCCCCACAAACTTCTTTCTCTAGGCCCAAGCAGTCTTTCATTTCATGGCCAATTTGATTGCATATTTCGCAAGGCCGTGGTTGATTCTAATCAAAAGTCATTCATACATTAGGCCAACATATTTAAATTTAATTATTTGATATAGTTATTAGTTTGGAAACTTACCGGTTTGAATTCTTCTCGAATTATAGTAAAATTGGGCTCATGTGTAGCTAAACCCAACATTATAAGATCAGCATCTGCTCCACAAAGAACGTGATGGGTATTTGGATCATGATCTGGATTAGCTCTTTGGCGACGAATGTAATCCATTATTTTGTGCTCTCCTTCTCCAGGAACATTGGCATCTGATAAAATTACTTTTATATTTCTCCATCCCGGGTCATTATTAAGTCTTTCGTGAATGTAATAGTGAAGACATTTAGACAGTCGATCCATGAATGGAGTTCCCTGATAAAATATTAACACAAAGTTAGTACTAGTATTTGTAAGCTTGTATATCATCATAACCAGATTTTCAGTTTTTAACCTACAGGTGTAATACAATTACTGTCAAAATGTTCTCCTTTTGCTTTAGCCGGAGGTACTTCACATCCTTTAGCAATCAGATCTTCTCGAATTCTATCGATCTCTTTTATTTTCTCACTAGTTTCCTTTGAAGCTCGGAAACGTCTGGAACGCTGTTGGTTCATTTTTGCTCGAGGTGCCTTGACAAATACATAAATAATACTCAAATTAGTTGTAAAGACTTAATTTTGTATTCATGTATAAATATCTGACTGATAGTTTTACTCACAACTCCATCAATAGCCATGTACAAAACTTTTCGTGGCCGGACAATCCGGAACAGGCGGTCAATACATTCGAAAATAGCGATCATCATCTCATCTTCATTCTTCGGTGGAGCCCTAGAGTTTGAAAAACATTATAAAATGAAATACTGGTTCTTTTATATGTTATGAATTTATTTTAATTGTAATTGGTCACTAACTTATTTTCCGGATGGGTACAAGGATGAATGATTCCATTCATGTCCAAATACAAGTTATCAAACTCCAATCCATTAGGGTTAGGTGCTGCACTGTCCACTGGTATCTCAGTTCCATCCACGGACTTTGCCTGTCAAATAAAAACAGGTTAAAAGTTAAGAATGATTCAATTTCGATTAGTATATAATGAAAGACAACAAGACAAAACTGACCTTATCTTCGATACAATGGACGATAACGGAGGGGTACTTTTTAGTCAGCCAACGAAAGAATGCTGGAACACCCATTGTGAATGATGTGCAGCCGGCTTCTTCCGATCAGAAAAAGATTATCAAGGAATTTAGAATTTTGTACTGGTTGACACCCTCCTTACTAAACTAACTTAATGCCCGTACCCAAACTATCAATTAAATTAAACTATAAACAGATAATTAATAATTTACGTTTTGCAAATCGACTGTCGAGAACAACAAATAACAAGTTCAGACAAGTCTATTTATATAGCAACCGTAAATCTAAAGTCGAGTCCACAAAGTGAAACAAAGAAAGGACTCTGACTCAAGGGGTGTGTCTGAATTTCGTTTGTCAACGACCAAATCGTGTCGACGACTTTTAAAATCGAAATTCGACGAAGCAATTAAAAACAAATGACACTTCTGTATCACAGAAATGCCAGTCCGGGAATTCAAATTTTCGCGGGAATTGCATGCACCAAATTCAAAGTCCGCTTTTAAAAATGAAAAAAATATTATTTTTGATTCATAAAATAAAATAATTATTAATTAACATTGAATGTTATTAAAAGTTAATAATTTATTTAGCAGTCCATAATATTCAATATTATAGTCAAAGTTCATTCATCATATATTTCATCTTCATCATAGATTTGTGGATTTGAGATTATCAACTTTGTTTGTTCATCTTGATTGAATTGAACTTCAAACTTTCGTCAAGAAAAATTCGAAATGCCGAAGAATAATGGAAATAGGGGCTTTAATGAAGATGGAGATTCGGATTCAGGGGGTGCTTCAGACTCTGGCTCTTCTGGTTCTGGATCAGGATCTGGTAAGGAACTGCAATTTCAATAACAACCACAATTAAATTCAAATAATGAATCTAGAAATAAACTTCCAGTTTTCAAACCTTTGACTTTTAATGATTGAATAATTTATGCAGCTAATAGTTCCCGAGCGTCATCACCGGCTGGAGCAGTACGTAGCAGATCAGGCTCAAAAAGTCCTGTGGCTGGGTCAGCTAAATCTGGATCAGCAAGTCCAGCAGGATCAGGAAAATCAGGGTCAAGATCTAGAAGTGGATCTCCAGCAACAGCTAAATCAGGCTCAAGGTCTCGATCACGTAGTGGGTCTCCAATGTCAGCAAAGTCTGGTTCAAGATCTCGTAGTGGGTCTCCCACATCTAAGAAATCAGGGTCAAGATCTCGCAGTGGATCTCCTGCATCTAAGAAATCAGGGTCAAGATCTCGCAGTGGGTCTCCCACATCCGCTAAATCTGGGTCAAGATCTCGATCCCGGTCCCGTAGTGGTTCTCCCATGTCAGCCAAATCTGGTTCAAGATCACGCAGTGGCTCTCCTTCATCTAAGAAATCAGGATCTAGATCCAGAAGTGCGAGTCCTGTATCTAAAAAGTCTGCATCAAGGTCCAGAAGTGGTAGTCCAGTAGCTCGATCAAGTAGATCAAAGTCAGCATCGAGGTCAGTTAGTGGAAGCCCTGCATCTCGGCGGTCTGGATCAGCTAAGTCTGGTAAGTAGTGGCTGGCATTTTAATCGATTAAATAATTAAATTAGTGATAGAAATATTAATTTTCCTGTAACTTAACTAATTTTCAGGGAGCGCCAGTCCAAGGTCTCCAAAGAAAAAGAAAGCCCATCGTTTGATTGCATCTGGTTCAGAAGATGATGAAAAAAACACTTCTAAAGAAGGTGCATCGGAATTGTTTGGAGACGCAGATGATATAAGCTCAGGGTCCGATGCAGAGGAAAAGGACAATAAGAAAGCCAAATCAGATGATGAATCTGGAAGGAAAGTTGACGAAGATGAGCCAATGGAGGTATTATGATTATATTTTAATTATACAGCTGTGACTAAATTACATGGGATTAATCATTTTTTGAATACTGTAGATCGACGAGAAAGTTGATGAAGACAATGAAACTAAAGCTGATGATGCAAAATCAGATGCTGGAGGAGGCTCAGATCCTGAACCAGATGAACCTTTGCCGGAGACTCGTATTGATGTAGAAATCCCAAAAATTACAACAGATCTTGGCAAGGCTGTTCATTTTGTAAAACTTCCCAACTTTTTATCTGTTGAAACCCGACCTTTTGATGCAAACACTTACGAGGATGAAATTGATGATGAAGAAACTTTAGACGAAGAAGGACGTGCACGACTTAAATTGAAAGTTGAAAATACCATTCGTTGGAGAGAGAGATTCAATGAAAAAGGAGTTTTTGTTAAAGAATCCAATGCTCGATTTGTAAGGTGGTCAGATGGATCTCTCAGTTTACATTTGGGAGGCGAAATTTTCAATGTGTATAAGCAACCACTTCAGGTAAATACATGTTTTACTACTACTACTAATTACTATGTTTAGATTTGTATGCATTAAATAATTTATTGATTTGCGGTACTATTACAGGGAGATCATAATCATCTTTTCATTCGACAAGGAACTGGGCTCCAAGGGCAAGCAGTATTTCGCACCAAGTTGACATTCCGACCCCACTCAACAGAGTCATTTACCCATCGTAAAATGACACTCTCGCTTGCAGATAGATCTCAGAAAACCTCTGGCATCAAAGTCCTTTCTACCGTTGGCAAAAATCCTGATACTCATCGTGATGAAATGATCAAGAAGGAGGAGGATAAATTACGTGCATCTGTAAGAAGAGAAGGAAAGCAGAGAAGGGTTCGAGAAAGAGTTGCAGGAAGCAGAGGTGGTAATTTATCTGCTAGCTATTTGGAACATGACTACGACGACGATGATGATGAAAATGCCATCTCCATATCAGCCATCAAAAATCGATTTAAGAAAGGTCCAAAACAACCCAAAAGTCGTTCAAACATTTACACTAGTGATGAAGATGAGAATGACGACGATGATGAGGATGATGGTTTCCGTGCCCGTAAGTTGGAGAAAGCAAAACGATTGAAGGATTCTGATGAAGAAGAAGATGATGAAGGAGGCGCAGCTGCCGGAAGTGATACAGGAAAAGCTGATAGCACCAAAAGTGGAGACTCGGACTGACGAATGCTATATTCTAAATAATATGCTGTAGCTTAATGGTCACTATTCTTACTTTCAATCGTTTATATGTTATAAATAACGCATTCAAATATGCTGGTATGAATTAAATGTAATTTTATGCAAAGAGTTCGTACAATAAAAGAGTTTGGGTGACAAAAATAATCAAAGGTGTAAGATTTTATTATAATTAGAAAGTAGTAGGAGGACATTACATCTAAATTTTCGCATTTCAATAATAATTCATTTCAATTATATTTCAAACGGTGGATATTAGAACGGCATATACACAAATTCATTGAAATCGAGACGTAACCACCACAGCAGATATTAGCACAAATAAACACTTCATTTCTCCTCACACCATTCATTTTCCTTCCGAATCTGCTCTTCTTCAGCTGGGGTGAAATCATTCTTGATGTTGAACTGCTTGCGAATTTCCTCCGGGGTCTTTCCCTTGATCATGTTTGCGACAGTCTTGCAAGTGACATCCAACAATCCTTTGATATCCAAGTAGTTAGCCGCCTACATTATTATCAAGAAAAATAATTATGTTAATATTTCAAATTATTAAATAGAATTTGGTAAGCAAATAAGAAATATTAATTACGAACCAGAATCAACTCGAAAAGCGTAGACTGTTCAACTTTCAAAAACTCAGCGTCCCAACTGCTGATATCATCCGTTCGTTTTTCCTTGGTTTCATCATCTTCCAGTGGTGGGGCGTCGTCCTAATAATACAAAAATATTTGTTTTGAAATCTGAGTGATATTTGAAAATGTATAAAACTTTAAATTAATAAAAAACCTTGTGATGAGTAGCCCACATTATCACTTTGCTCAAAATGGTCGAATTGACGTTGGGTAAAGGAATGACCTCGTCATCCCCATCCTCCAAACCGAGATCTTCCAGCATGGTTTTGATCGTGACAGAGCATTGAATGACTTCTACATCCACATCCATTTGAACTCCATCAGAGCTTTGCAACTTGATCTTAGTCATCTGAATGAGACAGTTTAATTTAATCAGTTTATTCTTTGTTTAATTCATGTGCATGTAATGTACTGAATTTAATACAACTTACCTTGTTTGTTTTCCGAAAACTTTCGAACACTCTTCTTAAACTGGCTACTGGAAAGTAGTTTCAAACCTATTGTACAAATAAAATTATTTTAATACGAATACTATTATGAATGAACAATTTTTAACACAGTTACAGGATGGGTTAGGCTAAGTAGCTACGTTATTCTTGCCTTGAATGCGTCTTTAGAACAAAGAGCTAAAGATAGGTCTTTCACCTCTACAACAAGCTACAGCCAAACATCAAACAAGCATTTCTTGTAATGCCGCCCTCCTCTAATGTACCAACTTTTTAGATTTCTAAATTGTGAGCTAAATAGCTAATTGGATGCTATTGTTAATTAACGGTTTGTAATTGATGATAAAAAATATTTAATCGATACTAGATAAGAAGAATGACAAATGAAGAAGAAATAAATCAATAAAAAAAACGTTATATAATTTGTAATTCTAACATGAACGTGAAAATGATTAAAAAAGATAACAACTTGAGTTAGTCTGGCCTTCAGCTGTACCCGGGTAATACTAAATAATAGAAAATGTCTAAATTTACCTACAATTTTGTCGTTTTTGTTTTTCAAAAGAATAGAAATCGGGGAATTGAAATTGAACGGAGCTCGGTCGACAAAGAATGACTCAAGAATGAATGTAGGTTACCCAACCCAAGATAGATAAACGTATAAACTAATTATTAATGAATTAAAAGAAGAAATTAACCTTTATTTTGCTGAGTAACCTCGGTGGAGTGTCAGACAGAGCGTAATCAGCTTTTAGCAATTAAATTACGACACAAATACTCGATACTCGGAAAGAGAGAGAGAGAAAAGAGAGTGAGTGACTCGGTTGCTGTGAGAATTTGGCACTAAAAAACCAGTGACGATCTAAGCTAAGGAAGAGGGCGCTTGGTGTTCTATTTCCTACAGAGAAGAGTGTGCCATTTTCGATTGGGAGGAAAGAAAGTAAGAAAGTTTCCGAGAAAGTTTATTTCAAAGTTCCCGAAAACAAAAGGAATTCGCTATGGACAAGATTGCCAACTTGTAAGTATTTTTGTATTAACTAATTTAAGAAATTACAATTATTCGGAATCCGTATTTTAAAAGGAATATTTAGAAAATTAGAAAATACGAATTTTAATTTCTTAATGCAAAATATGTAATTAGTATTAACGTGTAACGTGTATAAAACCATAAGCCGAGTATTGCGAGTATCGCTATTATTTACTAATTTGTCTAGGTTAATAATGT